>CM053026.1:697518605-697583219 GCA_028564925.1 Lithobates sylvaticus | reverse complement strand
GATGCAGTTTTTAAATGATTATTTAATTTATTAAGGGAAAAAAGCCGTTCAACCCTGCCTGGCCCTATGTGAAAAAGTAATTGTCCCCTCCCATGCTGAATCATGAATGAACTGGGATTAACCACAATTTTTTGGAAAGCTTAGTTAAATTTCACTTGCCACACCCAGGCCTGATTACTGCCAGACCTGTTGAATCAAGAAATCACATAAATAGAAGCTGTCTGACAAAGTGAAGCATGCTAACAGATAACAAAAAGCCACACATTATGCCACAATCTAATAAAATTAAAGAACAGATTACAAACAAAGTAATGTACACGTATCGGTCTAGGAAGGGTTTCAAAGCCATTTCTAAGGCTTTGGAACTCCAGTGAACCACGGGAAAAGTCATTATCCACAAATGGAGCTAACTTGGAACAGTGGAGAACCTTCCCCGGAGTGACCGGCCTACAAAAATTACTCCAAGAGCATGATGACGACTAATCCAGGAGGTCATAAAAGAACCCAGAACAACATCTAAAGAACTGCAGGCCTCACTTGCCTCAGATAAGGTCAGTGTTCATGATTCAACAATAAGAAAGAGACTGGGCAAAAATGGCATCCATGGGAGAGTTCCAAGGCCAAAGCCACTGCTGACCAAAAAGAAAACAAAGACTCATCTCACATTTACCAAAAAACATCTTGATTATCCCCAAGACTTTTAGGCCAATATTCTGTGGACTGATGAGACAAAAATTTTACTTTTTGGAAGGTGTGCATCCAGTTACATCTGGCATAAAACTAATACAGCATTTTATAACAAGAACATCATACCAACAGCCAGACATGGTGATGGTAGCTACATAGTTACATAGTTAGCTAGGCCGAAAAAAGACACAAGTCCATCCAGTTCAACCAAAAAAATAAAAGAAATAATAAATAAAAATAAAATATATCGTACAATCCAATAAACCCCATTCTATACCCACAGTTGATCCAGAGGAAGGCAAAAAAACCCCCAAAAGAGCATGCTCCAATCTGCTACAGCAGGGGAAAAAAATCCCTTCCTGATCCCCCTAGAGGCAATCTGATTTTCCCTGGATCAACTTTACCTATAAATGTCAGTATCCAGTTATATTATGTACATTTAGGAAAGTATCCAGGCCTTTCTTAAAGCAATCTACTGAGTTAGCCAGAACCACCTCTGGAGGGAGTCTATTCCATATTTTCACAGCTCTTACTGTGAAGAAACCTTTCCGTATTTGGAGATGAAATCTCTTTTCCTCTAGACGTAAGGAGTGCCCCCTTGTCCTCTGTGTTGACTGTAAAGTGAATAACTCAACACCAAGTTCACTATATGGACCCCTTATATATTTGTACATGTTGATCATATCCCCCCTTAATCTCCTCTTCTCAAGAGTGAATAAATTCAGTTCCTCTAATCTTTCCTCATAGCTGAGCTCCTCCATGCCTCTTATCAGTTTGGTTGCCCTTCTCTGCACTTTCTCCAGTTCCCCAATATCCTTTTTGAGAACTGGTGCCCAAAACTGAACTGCATATTCCAGATGAGGTCTTACTAATGATTTGAACAGGGGCAAAATTATATCTCTCTCTCTGGAGTCCATACCTCTCTTAATACAAGAAAGAACTTTGCTTGCTTTGGAAACCGCAGCTTGACATTGCATGCTATTATTGAGCTTATGATCTACCAAAACCCCCAGATCCTTCTCCACTACGGATTCCCCCAGTTGTACTCCCCCTAGCATGTATGATGCATGCATATTCTTAGCCCCCAAGTGCATAACTTTACATTTACCAACATTAAACCTCATCTGCCACATAGTCGCCCAATTAGACAGAGCATTGATGTCAGCTTGTAAATTGGAGACCTCCTGTAAGGACGTTATTCCACTGCATAGCTTGGTGTCATCTGCAAAGACAGAAATGTTACTTTTGATCCCAGACCCAATATGATTTATAAAGATATTAAAAAGTAAGGGTCCCAGCACTGAACCTTGGGGTACACCACTGATAACATTAGACCATTCAGAGTAAGAATCATTAACCACGACTCTCTGAATTCTGTCTTTTAGCCAGTTTTCTATCCATTTACAAACCGATATTTCCAAGACTGTAGCGTGATGGTCTGGGGCTGCTTTGCAGCTTCAGGACCTGGACGACTTACCATAATTGATTGAACCATGAATTCTGAGCTCTACCAAAAAAACCTAAAGGAGAATGTGCGCCCATCAGTTTGTGACCTCAAGCGAACTTGGGTTATTCAGCAGGACAATGATCCGAAACACAACAGCAAGTACACCTCCAAATGGTTCAAAAAAAGCAACATTTAGGTTTTGGAGTGGCCTAGTCAAAGCCTGGACTTAAATCCAATTGAGATTCTGTAACATGACCTTACACAGGCCTTTAATGCTGGAAAACCCTCCAATGTGGCTGAATTAAAACAATTCTGCAAAGAAGAGCGGGCCAAAATTGCTCCACAGCAATGTGAAAGACTCATTGCCAGTTATCGCAAATGCTTGATTGCAGTTGTTGCCGCCAAGGGTGGCACAACCAGTTATTAGGTTTAGGGGGCAATTACTTTTTCACATAAAGCCAGGTGGGTTTGGACAGCTTTTTTGCCTTAATAAATTAAACCAGCATTTTGTATTTACTAGGGTTATCTTTATAATGTAATGTAATAATACAAGTTGTTTGATGATCTGAGTCATTTAAGTGTGACAAATATGCAAAAAAAAAAAAAAAATCTGAAAGAGGGCAAATACTTTTTCACAACCTTGTATATGTGTGTGAATTGTTTAAAGTGATATTAAAGGAGTTTTTTTTTTTTTCAAATAACAAACATGTTATAGTTACATGCTCTGTGCAGTAGTTTTACACAGAGCAGCCCCAATCCTCCTCTTCTCGGGTCCCCCACCGTTGCTCCTGGCCCCTCCCTCTTGCAGGTTTGTTCCCAATCCACGGCTATGCATGTCCATTCACACACAGTGCTGTGACTTGGCCCTGCCCCCCTCTCTCCTTATTGGCTATGATTGACAGCTCTTAGCCAACAAGGGGGGAGAGTCCCCAGAGAGCCGAGGCTGGATTGGGATGGGGCTTAGGTAAGAATTAATTATTGCCCCCCTGAAAGGCCGTTTGTTAGTGGCATCGATTCGGTTACTTCCAGGGTGGGCAAATATGTTGATCACTTTTTGCAACCTCTGGTGATAAAAACTCCCTCCTATTTGAGGGATTCAACACAAGTGATTAATGCACTTAAAGGGGTGGAATGGAAGGAGATCTATATTTTTGCCACCGCCAACGCTTCCTCTTTGTATACGGTGATTTCTCACCAACATGGGAGAGAAGCAGTGGAGCATTTTTTGAGAACCGACACTCCATGATAGTCAGAGAACGTTTATCCTGAAGCTCCTTGACTATGCCATGGAGCACAACTATTTTTGGCATGATGGTTTGTATTATGTCCAGAATAGAGATGTGGCTATGGGGGTGAAGTTCGCCCAAAGTATGGCCAACCTCTTCATGGAAAAAATGGAGGAGGATGTCTATCAGGAACCCAGATCTGAGCTGGTGTTCTGGAAAAGATATATAGACGACATCCTCCTCCTATGGGATGGCGACCATGAATCCCTGAATGCCCTTATTGTCGGACTGAATATTAATGATAGGGGAATTTTTTTAACCCATGAAGCCAGCAACTCTGATATTCATTTTTTTGGATCTTAGGATCAGAGTCGTGGAAGGCAAGGTCATTAAATCCACATTTTTTAAGGAGACAGACCGCAATGGTTTTATAGATTCCAAAAGTTGCCACCATAGAGCCTGGCTACAATCAGTACCAAAGAGCCAGTTCCTGAGGTTGAGGAGGAATTGTACGAATGAAGTTGATTTCGTGAGTGAGGCCTCAATACTTAGGAAGCGCTTCTTGGGGGATATAAGATCACTGAGCTGGATGATGATGATGGATGACTTATTAGTCTCCAAACCAAAGGTTCAGGATGATTCCTTTAAATTCTCTTTTGTAACCTCCTATTCTAATCAGCATTACGACATAAAAAAATTCATGCTGAAGCATTGGAAGGTCCTGCAAGTTGATAGAGTGCTTTGTTCCAAATGACCTGATAAACCATGCGTAGTCTATAGGGGTGTACCCCCCTTAAGGCTTCAGGGGATCAGGCTGGCAGACTCCTCAAAAAAAATCTTCTCAATAAACTATCTCCCATTGCTCGATGAGATTAGGAAAGAATGTGGTCTTATGTCCCTTCGACCTCTCTCCTGGATCGGTCGCGTAAACGCAGTAAAGATGTTTCTGGCCCCTAGGATCAATTATAAATTCCAGATGCTCCCATTAGCGATTCCCAAAGAGTTCTTTAAAATATTAAAGCAAATTATTTCCAAATTTATTTGGTCAAATAAAAAACCGCGGCTTGCAACCAGAATACTGACTAGGGGGAAACAGCAGGGGGGGCTAGCCTCCCCAGACTTCGAAAAATATTTCAAGGCAATAGCACTTTCACGGGTAATGGAGTGGGCAAAGATAGGGAATGATAAGAGATGGGTAAATTTAGAAAATATAATCAGCAACAGAAACTTAGGACACGACATATGGAATCCACCTGAATTCAGACTTTTAGGAAACAGCGCACACGAGATAACACGGGTCACTTTAGACATATGGGATAACATATATAAAAGAAATAACTGGAAATTCAATTCCTCTTTAATATATTTAAAAGATAATTCACTTTTTGAACCAGGTAGATGTGAGGTAGGAGGGAACTGGATTAAAGATAAAGGGGCACAGGTGAAGGATATAATGAAAAATGGGAAAATATGCACATATCAAGAGCTATCCATGAACACGAATTTAATGGTGATTGACACATGGAAATAGGCCCAATTGAAACATTTTTTAGAGAGTCTTCCCCGCCCGATTCGCCACGAAAATGACTATACTCAGCTGGAGCGGCTTTGCATTCGCGACAATACAAAGAATAATATATCTAAATTCTATAAAATTTTAATAAATGAGGACATGGACGTATCGCCATTTGTCAAGAAATGGGAAGAAGAAACAGGAGTACTATGCAGCAGAATGAGGGTGGAAAAAATGTTTAGAATAATACATAGTTCATCGTTTCCAATAAAAACAGTGGAAATTAATTATAAATGTCTCTCCAGGTGTTATTTAACTCCGGATAGACTCATAGCAGATTCCAGGCGGAAGTGTCCCCCGAGTGCTGGAGGGGTTGCAAGACCAGGGGTACGATGACCCATATTTGGTGGGACTGCCCAGTCATCAAAAATTTTTGGGAAGGAGTCTTAGAGTTAATCCTTATCATAACCGGGGAAGCAGTCCAGGGGGACCCCTGGACGTGCCTGTTCCATGCTACCACGACCCCTCTGAGACAGTATAGGGCTTCGCTGACCCCGGTTTTCCTTAATGTAGCCAAGGATTTAATACCGAGGAGATGGCGAGAAGCTGAGGGTCCGACCCTTCGGGACTGGATCTTTGGTGTTAACGCATTACAGAGAGTGGAAGGCCCAGGGTCAATCGAGGGGGAGGCAGAGGTACAACATGAGAGAGAAAATAAGTGGATAGAATGGAACAATTTTAAGAACTCTTGGAGATACTTTATGGAACTGACGGGATAAAAATACCTCTCGCATTGTAGTAGGAGGCTCACATTTATTAAAGGGACAATAATATTAAACCTCGATATATGGTAAGCAAGGCGGGGAGGGAGGGGGGTGAAAATTTGTGCAATACGATGTGACGATATGTATAAAACGAAGTATGACTCACTGTGTTATTGTATATGTAAAACTTTGATAAAATAAAAAATTAAAAAAAAAAGGCTTCAGGTGGACCCCAATGTGGTGGATCCACCGAAACAGCTTTCTCTTTTTCAAAATATGTTTTTTTTCCATGCAGAAAATGCCCAATCTGTAAACTAAATGCGAATAGGAGTAGGGGGACTGATTCTTTTCAGTCCACCTCTACACATGAGACATTTCCCATAAAACCATTTATTACTTGCTCCACCAAACATGTGGTGTACGCTATTCAATGCCCGTGTGGGCTGCAATATATAGGGCGTACTATACGCATGTTGCACATCAGATTGAGTGAGCATGTTGCTAACATCAAGAGAGGCTATCCTAAACATAGCCTCTCTAAGCACTATGCCCTTAAGCATGATTGCAAGCCAGATGGTACCATCTTCTTAGGGATCGATAAGTTCTCTGGTTACTGGAGGGGGAGCAACATGGTTAGGGAAGTCTCCTGTCTAGAGACCAGAGGGTATTACCAAGCCACAGATATATAATCCCTTTGGTATGAACATCGAATGGGATGTCAACTCCTTTATCAACAATGGTTAGGTTGAGATGCTGTTTTTTTTTTCTTTTTTATCAAGTTATTTTTATTTTTATTTTTATTATTATTTTCTAATTATGTTATGTTCTTTGCAAAATTTTGATTGGCTTGTATTTTAGTTATAACATACAGTTTTTTTTTTCTATTTTCTGTATTATTGTTGTAATGTGATATTTTTACCACAAGATGCTGCCACCTCTCATTTATCGCCTTTAATGTGTATTTGGTTTTACACTGTCTGTTCACTTCGTCCCTTCTTCTACACTATGATTAAATATTTGGTTCTTTATGATTATTTTTAATCATTTGAACTAATTATTGAACGATTGGATGTGTATTTTTTTTACGTTTCCTTATCTTGATTATGATAAAGAAACAGCTTATTTCTGGTCTGTGGAACGCATATTATATTATGAGCACTTCCTGGTTGTATTGAGCACTTCCGGGTCGTATTGAGTTTTACATAAATTTCCTGGTATTTTGCTAATGTTATGTTTCCACCCTTTTCAGCTGCCCATACTATATAAATAGAAGTCTCACACGTCGTAACCACACCCCTGATGATGCACTTTTGGTGAGGGAATGTTGGGTGAAGTTTGGGTGAAGCTTGGGCCGTGTGATGCAGATCGTGGGCGGTGATGTGGCGGCCATCTTAGTGGTTTGAAACACTGGACGTTTCTACATGCCTGTTTTACCTACATTATCTTCAATAAATTGGTTTGTATCGATCATTGCGCAATGAGCATTCCTTTCTATTTTTATATATATATGTGGATGCTGGAGCTTGCCTGGTCTTTTCTGGATGTGGAGTGATTTCCTTACCCCTAATGGTCTTACATGAGGTGGAGCAGCTTTAACCGCATGTGGAGTGGAACAGTGTTTGTAGGAAGGATTGATGGTACCGCTATTCAGTACATTTAAAAGTGTATACCCCATACACTGATGGTAAGAGTCAGTATTATTGGGTGATGGTCTATCTTTCCTTTCATATATGAAGACACCTTAAATGGACTTTATGCTGATTTTTATTTTTAAGCTCTACACTTCCTTTTCCAAGTATTAGGGAGTGCTGGGGGAGGGCTGCTGCACAGAGGAGTTTTTTTTTTTATATTCACATAATCATTACAGTGCCTTGAAAAAGTATTCATACCCCTTGAAATAATTTTTTACCACATTTTGTCATGTTACAACCAAAAACGTAAATGTATTTTGTTTTTCAAAATGGCAACCTCCAGCAAGAAGAAACAGGAGCAATGCTGGAGGCAGTTTACAGCACACACTAATTGTGTGATAGACCAACACAAAAGTGGCACACATAATTGTGAAGTGGAAGGAAAAAATTTTGTCCACATTTTGTCATGTTACAACCAAAAAAGTAAATTTATTTTTTATTGAGGTTTTAAGTGATAGACCAACACAAAGTGGCACATTTTGAAGTGGAAGGAAAATTATAAATTGTTTTTAATTTTTTTTTAAATATGTGAAAAGTGTGGCGTGTATGTGTATTCAGCCCCCCTGAGTCAATACTTTGTAGAACCACCTTTCGCTGCAATTACAGCTGCAAGTCTTATTGGGGATGTCTCTACCAGCTTTGCACATCAAGAGAGTGAGATTTCGTGCCTATTCTTCTTTGCAAAATAGCTCAAGCTCTGTCAGATTGGATGGAGAGCATCTGTGAACAGCAATTTTCAAGTCTTGCCACAGATTCTCAATTGGATTTAGGTCTGGTCTTTGACTGGGCCACTCTAACACATGAATATACTTTGATGTAAACCTTGTAGCTCTGACTGTATGTTTAGGGTCGTTGTCCTGCTGGAAGCTGAACCTCCGTCCAGTCTCAAGTCTTTTGCAGACTCTAACAAGTTTTCTTCTAAGATTTCCCTGCTCCTTGGCTCCATCCATCTTCCCATCAACTCTGACCAGCTTCCATATCCCTGCTGAAGAAAAGCATCCCCACAACATGATGCTGCCACCACCATGTTTTACAGTGGGGATGTTGTGTTCAGGGTGATGTGCAGTGTTAGTTTTCCACAACACATAGCATTTTTCTTTTAGGCCAAAAAGTTAAATTTTGGTCTCGTCTAAACAGAGCACCTTCTTCCACATGTTTGCTGTGTCCCCCACATGGCTTCTTGCAAACTGGAAACGGGACTTCTTATGGCTTTCTTTCAACAATGACTTTCTTCTTTGCACTCTTCCATAAAGGCCAGATTTGTGGAGTGCACGACTAATAGTTGTCATGTGGACAGATTCTCCCACCTGTGCTGTGGATCTCTGCAGCTCCTCCAGAGTCTCCATGGGCCTCTTGGCTGCTTCTCTGATTAATGCTCTCCTTGCCCGGCCTGTCAGTTTAGGTGGACGGCCATGTCTTGGTAGGTTGGCAGTTGTGCCATTCTCTTTCCATTTTCAGATGATGGATTGAACAGTGCTCTGTGAAATGTTCAAATCTTGGGATATTTTTTTATAACCTAACCCTGCTTTAAATTTCTCCACAACTTTATCCCTGACCTGTCTGGTGTGTTTATTTGGCCTTCATGATGCTGTTTGTTCACTAAGGTTCTCTAACAAACCTCTGAGGGCTTCACAGAACAGCTGTATTTATACTGAGATTAAATTACACACAGGTGGACTTTATTTACTAATTAGGTGACTTCTGAAGGCAATTGGTTCCACTAGATTTTAGTTAGGGGTATCAGAGTAAAGGGGGCTGAATACAAATGCACCCACACTTTTCACATATTTATTTGTAAAAAAAAAATGAAAACCATTTATCATTTTCTTTCCACTTAACAATTATGTGCCATTTTGTGTTGATTTATCCATTTATCATTTTCTCTTCCACTTTTTCAAGGCACTGTATGTATTTGTGCCACTTTGTGTTGGTCTATCACATAAAAATATAAGAGCAAATAAAAAAATACCACTTTCAGTGATTAGCCAGTGCAACTTGCAGTGATTGGTTCAGAGTGCTGGTTTTCAGCCTTTCCACCCCTAATTCCTAAAACATGCTTGTAAGCCATGACAAAATGTGGAAAATTTAAGGGGTATGTATGCATGTGAGATAGGGACCTTAGATTGTAAGTTCCTTGAAGGTAGGGGTTAATTTGAATGTAAAGTGCTGGGTATATTGCTGGTGCTATATAAATATATATGTAATGCATACATTATATGTGAATGCTCACATCAATTATCCAATCATAAACATATGAAATAAGAAAACAGGAATGTCCTTTTCACGATTAGATATCTGAAGTGAATTTTCACACATTTCATTGTTTTAGGGTCCTCAAATCCTTGAATAAATAAATGCCTTATCATGGGGGAACAATAGCGACAGGTTGGAAATAACCACTTTGTATAAATTATTATTCCCCTGAGATCAGCTGGTCAGGGGGCACCTACAGAGGTCACATGCTGCTTACATTCATACAACTGTGCCCTGAATTACACAGCAATTGCATCTTTATTGCATATTTATGGATCTTCTAAGCCAATTGTTTATTTGACCATAAAGGAGCCCTTTGATAACAAAAATGTGTTGGATTATGTTTGTTGTATCAGAAAACTCCAGAAATACATATTTTAGATTTATTAAATTAAAAAAATAATGCATTTAGTACCCTGATTAATAATACTTTGTTTTTAGGAGTTTTTGGATCCACTCTAGAGACTTGCACTAGTTACGGTTCCATGTCAGTTTCATTCTGAAGTGTCTTCATAGCAAGACCCCAGAGAGACATACTGGTGAAGAAAGGGCCATCGGAGCTTCTGTATCCATTAGATGAGGCTCGGTTATTTAGTGACTCATGGCAGTTATTCTCTATAGTCACTAATGAGGAACGTATCATAGATATGTCAGAGGGTAGACTGTCCTCTGACACCTCTACCTCGGTGAATGTATAGGCCTCGCCTGTGTCTGCCAAGTGAGACTTTGTGGCTTTTGTACGCTCTGAGATATTCTTGTCCTGTCCAGTATCTTGCTGAATCATGCTTTGTAATTTGCAGTAGGCATTTGCTGTACTTCCCTCATAGTCACTACTTGTGTTCTCCACCGAATGCCCCTGTTCTTGTATAAAAGCTACAGAAATGTTCTGTGTAACGGAATCTAAATTCTGAGTTTCATCCAAACTGGAAGATCCTGCAGGATTGTCAAACTCATCTGCTGCGACCTGATCGCCATCTCCAGCCTTGCAGTGCATTTTCTTATGACGTCTGAGGACAGCTGAGCGGGAGAAGCTTTTGCTGCAAACATCACAACTATATGGCTTCTCCCCTGTATGAGATCTAACATGCCTTCGCAGGTCTCCAGAGCCACCAAACTTCTTACCTGGAAAAAGAAAGAGAAACAAAGCTAAGAAGGTAAACAGAGCACTCATGCATTCAAAGCCTACTAAAAAAATACTGGATGTGATGTGTTATTCTGAGAGATCCAGCCATAGGACTTAAAGTGGACCTGTGCTTTGTCCATTTAGGGCAAAAAACAGGTTAACTTTTACCCGCTTCCCGACTGCCTCACGCCGATATACGTCGGCAGAATGGCATGGCTAGGCAAAACCACGTACAGGTACGTGGCCCTTTAAAAGCCTAGCCGGCGGCGCGCTCGCGACCCGGTCGGGAGCTCCTTGACCACGGCCGTGGGACCAGCGGACCCGAGCTGAAGAACAGGGAGAGGTCTGTGTAAACAAACCTCTCCCCGCGCTTCCTACACTGACTGTTACTGATCTGCTGTTCCCTGTCATCGGGAAAGCCGATCAATGACGTCAGACGTCAGCCCTGCCCCCTAATGTAAAAAAAAAACACACGTCACACACCATAACCCCTCCCGCCCCCTAGTGGTTAACTCTTTCACTGCCAGTGTCATTTATACAGGAATCAATGCATTTAAATAGCATTGATTGCTGTATAAATGACAATGGTCTCAAAAATGTGTCAAAAATGTCCGATGTGTCCGCCATAATGTTGCAGTCACAATAAAAATCGCTGATCGCCGCCATTACTAGTAAAAAAAAAATATTAATAAAAATGCTATAAAACTATCCCCTATTTTGTAAACGCTATAACTTTTGCGCAAACCAATCAATAATCGCTAATTGCGATTTTTTTTTACCAAAAATATGTAGAAGAATACGTATCGGTCTAAACTGAGGAATGTTTTTTTAGATATTTTTTGGGGATATTTATTATAGCAAAAAGTAAAAAATATTGAATTTTTTTCAAAATTGTCGCTCTATTTTTGTTTATAGTGCAAAAAATAAAAACCGCAGGGGCGATCAAATACCACCAAAAGAAAGCTCTATTTGTGGGAAAAAAGGACGCCAATTTTGTTTGGGAGCCACGTTGCACGACCGCGCAATTGTTAGTTAAAGCGACGCAGTGCCGAATCGCAAAAAGGGGCCTGGTCCTTTGGCTGCAAATTGGTCCGGGGCTGAAGTGGTTAATGGCGGCCTCACCAGCTGCTTATATTTCCTTTTTTTCCCCACCCCCACTATGTTCAGCTGCCAAAAACAAAAAGAGGAAGCCTTGCCTAAGCTTGAGGTATTTACTTAGAGCGTACACAGGGCTAAGGACGCTCTTACTGCCCCATGTAATAGTGCTGAGGAAATATGCCAATCCCAGCACTGTCACAGGAAGAAGGGGAACTAAAATGGCAGGTACTTGTATTTCCAGCTGTCAAAGAGAGGGACGGGGGTGTGAAAGGAAGGTAAGTATAAACAGTTAGTGAGGCCGCCATTAAGATGAATCAGTTTCTTTGCCTTACTTTTCACCCCTGAGGCCCCCTAGCATTCAAATATCCCACATCACATTGCACCTGTATACCTAAGTACATAAATGAAAGATAGGCAAGCAGCTAAATACATAGTTGAAAAAAATATACTGTATGTGGATGGTACCTACCTGCCAAATACATGATTAATAATTCTGATCAACCAGTTTTCTAATCCAGGTCCTGACAATATCATTTTTTTTAAACAGCGGTCGAAGCAATACAGCTTAGTCAAGCCTCTGTGCTCCATTTATTAGAATCACAGCACTGTACAAGTCAGAAAAGCCTTATACAGCCATGTCTAGTACAAATGCTGAGAAAATCAGACAAAAAATACTGATAATCTGATCGCTAGTACATAGCTTTCAAGAGCAGATCACGACAGTTCATGCGAAAATATCCGACTGGGACGACCATGACATTTTTTTGTCGTGTGATAACAGAACAAACAATGTTTGTGTTATTAGTATGGTATTTGTCCAAAATAAAAATTGAGTGACCAAGGCCACGCTTGCTGGAAAATGAAAGAATACATTACAATACATAACTTCCGAAGTTGTATTCTGTTGTACGAGAGTTTTCATACCTTTAGTAACCTATTGGGTTTCGATATAAGACTAGCATGTAAAAAAATTAAAAATGGACGATCATTCGTCCGATACTCTTATGTGTACGAGTTTTTAAAGTGCTACCTCCTCCCCTCCTAGTATGGATGCTAATTTACATGGGATTACAAGAGTAGAAAGAAAGATTGAGATACAATTCTAATTTATTTCACCTTTCAGCCCCACATCCATTCACTGCCCAAAGCTTGCTGCCTTAACCTCTGCAAAGTCTCCAAAATACGCCCCTTCCTAACCAATGACACCACAAAGCTAATTCACTCCCTGGTCATCTCCCATCTCGACTACTGCAACTCCCTCCTCATGGCTTACCCTTACATAGGCTATCCCCTATTCAGTCCATCTTGAATGAGCTGCTAGACTCATCCACCTTACAACCAACTCAGTGTCTGCTACCCCTCTCTACCAATCCCTTCATTGGCTGCCACTCACCCAACTAATTAAATTCAAGATACTAACATAAACTTACAAAGCCATTCACAACTCGACCCCCAGCTACATCACTAACCTAGTCTCAAAATACCAACTTAATCGTTCTCTTCGTTCCTCCCAAGACCTACTGCTCTCTAGCTCCCTTGTCATTTCACCGCACGCTTGCCTCCAGGACTTCTCCCTGGATTTGGTGGTGTGGGGGCAATGATTTATTTATTTTTTTCCCCGTGGGGTTTCCTTTAACCGCTTCCCGACCGGCGCACGACGATGTACGTCGACAGACTGGCACGGACAGGCATAGGGTGTACAGGTACGTCCCCATCGCGTGCGCGCGCCGGTCGGGACCCCCGTGAGTCCGGTCGCGGGTCCCGCGGACTCGATCACCGCGATTTTCTCACGGGATGGCTGAACGGGGAGATGCGGAAGTAAACAGCATCTCCCCGTTCTGCCTAGCAACTAGTGACACCGATCTCTGCTCCCTGTGATTGGAGCAGAGATCAGTGTTCACTAGATCACAGCCACGCCCCCCCCCACAGTTAGTAACACGCCTCTAGGAACACTTAACCCCTACACTGCCACCTAGTGGTTAACCCCTTCATTGCCAGTGTCATTTACACAGGAATCGGTGCATTTAAATAGCACTGATTGCTGTATAAATGACAATGGTCCCAAAACTGTGTAAAAATTGTCCGATGTGTCCACCATAATGTCGCAGTCACAATAAAAATCGCTGATCGCCGCCATTACTAGTAAAAAAAATATTTTTTAATAAAAATGCTATAAAGCAATCCCCTATTTTGTAAACGCTATAACTTCTGCGCAAACCAATCAATAATCGCTTATTGCGATTTTTTTACCAAAAATATGTAGAAGAATACATATCGGCCTAAACTGAGGAAAAAAAATGTTTTTTTATATATTTTTGGGGGATATTTATTATAGCAAAAAGTTAAAAATAATGCTTTTTTTTGAAAAATTGTCGCTCTTTTTTTGTTTATAGCGCAAAAAATAAAAACCGCAGGGGCAATCAAATACCAACAAAAGAAAGCTCTATTTGTGAGGAAAAAAGGACATCAACTTTGTTTGGGAGCCACGTCGCACGACCGCACAATTGTCAGTTAAAGCGACGCAGTGCCGAATCGCAAAAAGTGATCTGATCTTAAGCCAGCAAAATGGTCCGGTCTGAAAGTGGTTAAAATCCATACCAGACCCAAAGGGCCTAGTATGGAGGAGGCACTTGCGCTGTTTTTTTTTTTTGTCAATTATGTTTACATTTAACACAAGTGAAGAGGGAGTGAAAGTGAAAAAAAAAAAAACTGCAAAAATCATGTTAAACATATATTAATCAAGAAATAAAATATCACCAAAGCGTTGCCCTGATCTAAATAAATGGGGGGATAGCCAATTAATTAAAAAGGTACCCACAGTTGGTGTACCGTCACACCTTAACACAATACTTAAGGTGTGGTCCCCTAAGACAAAAGCAGCATATAAAGAAGAGGATTATAGATCCACAAAAATATCTTATACGAGGACACCAGCAGTATTTTTGAAAAATGCACAGCTTTATTAGAACAAACAATAATCAATTGTAAAAAACTGTTCAAAACGGATGACATGTGCGATTCAAAAGCATTCCTATACAAGCCAATGGGCTTGTAATTCACACCTGAACCGCACCGCAGTGCTCAGAAAACGTACAGGACTCTTTTTCAATTTGCACTGCGGATGCACCGCATATATGTGAACAGCTACAATAGAAACCAAGGTTGTTTCACATGCCATTGGAATTGAATGCGGTTCAAAACACATACAATTCAAATGTATGTGAACTGGGGCTGAAGAATTTGCTTCATTGAGTTTGTATGATTTGGAGGGACTCCTCGAACCGTTTTGTCTCCTCCAACAATCTAATAAGATACTGGAAGGTTATATGGCTCCCATCCAACTCACCTTAAAGTGTGTGTCTGTGTATGCATAAATGTCATAAGATCCTTAGACTGTAAGCACGTTTGGTAGCAGGAAAATGTGTGAACAGCTCTATGTATGCTGCTAAGGAAAGGACAGCACTATTTGTATAAAAACAAATGGTTCCTGACTTTTGGATCTTACGGTGTGCTCTGCTATATACATGATATTAGTCCTTCCCTCATGTAGTATAAGTGAAGCTTTGAATTTTCCATAAGGTCTATGTTGGAGGACATGGATCGACACTCACCACATGTCATACAGCTGTACGGTCGCTCTCCTGTGTGACGAATTCTGTGCTTTATGAGCTTGCGGTACATGTTGAACGATTTCCCACAGTCGTCACAGGTGTAAAGTTTGTCTGTGGCGTGAGTCTTCTCATGTTCCTTCAAGTTGCTGATATTACTAAAACCTAGCAAAGTGATGAGGAAAGCAGGTTACTCTACTTTAATGTGAACAGAGAACAAGTCCACCAGCACTCATGTGCAATCAGTAATATTACCTCTCCCACAGATATCACACAAGTGTGGTTTTTCTCCTGTGTGAATGACAATGTGGCGCTGCACATCACCGGAGACCGCAAACCTAGATAGACAGAGAACCATCATCTAAGTAATGTCAATATAATGATTAGAAGACATCTTTTCATTAAAACTTGAAGTACTAAAAGCACCAAAAAGGAATGTATATAGGTTAAGTATACATTATCGTTTTGTATTCAAATTATGAATAAAAATACAATTAAACATTAAAATAATTGTATTTTTTTTGTCAGGTTAATATGAAATATTCATACTTTGTAATTTAATTTGCAGCTAAAAGGTCTGAGTACCTTTCATGTATTTAAGGGTCCATACTTACAGTGAGGGAAAAAAATATTTGATCCCCTGCTGATTTTGTACATTTGCCCACTGACAAAGAAATGATCAGTCTATACTTTAAATGGTATGTTTATTTTAACAGTGAAAGACAGAGTAACAACTAAAATAATCAGAAAAACACATTTCAAAAAAGGAAAAAAAAATGATTTGCATTTTAATAAGTGAAATAAGTATTTGACCCCTTTGCAAAACATGACTTAGTACCACCAGCTTTGCACACATCTGAGGACAGATTTTGTCCCACTCCTCTTTGCAGATCCTCTCCAAGTCGTTAGGGTTTTGAGAAAATATTGAGAAATATGTTTGTTAACTCGAACCTTCAGCTCCCTCCACATATTTTCTATGGGATTAAGGTCTGAACACTGGCTAGGCCACCCCAGGACCTTAAGGTTTTCTTCTTGAGCCACTCCTTTGTTGCCTTGGACGTTTGTTTTGGAATACTGTCATTGTCATGCTGGAATACTCATCCATGACCTATTTTCAATGGCCTGGATGAGAGAAGGAGGTTCTCACAAAAGATTTGATGGTGTATGGCCCCATCCATCATCCCTTTGATGCAGTGAAGTTGTCATGTCCCCTTAGCAGAAAAACACCCCAAAGCATAATGTTTTCACCTCCATGTTTGATGGTGGGGGTGGTGTTCTTGGGGTCATAGGCAGCATTCCTCCTCCTCCAAACATGGAGAGTTGAGTTGATGCCAAAGAGCTCGATTTTGGTCTCATCTGACTACAACACTTTCACCCAGTTCTCCTCTGAATCATTCAGATGTTCATTCGCAAATGTCAGAGGGGCCTGTACATGTGCTTTCTTGAGCAGGGGGACATTGTGGGCACTGCAGGATTTCAGTCCTTCACGGCGTAGTGTGTTACCAATTGTTTTCTTGGTGACTATGGTCCCAGCTGCCTGGAGATCATTGACAAGATTATCCCGTGTAGTTCTGAGCTGATTCCTCATCGTTGTCATGATCATTGAAACTCTATGAGGTGAGATCTTGCATGGAGCCCCAGACCGAGGGAGATTGACAGTTATTTTGTGTTTCTTCCATTTGCGAATAATCGCTCCAACTGTTGTCACTCTCTCACTAAGCTGATAGGCGATGGTCTTGTAGCTCATTCCAGCCTTTTGTAGGTCTACAATCTTTTCCCTGACATCCTTGGACAGCTCTTTGGTCTTGGTCATGGTGGAGAGATTGGAATCTGATTGATTGCTTCTGTGGACAGAACCCTTTAAGAGAGTGCTCCTAATCTTAGCCCGTTACCTGTAAAGAGGACACCTGGGAGCCAAAAATATTGCTGATTGATAGGGATCAAATACTTATTTCACTCATTAAAATGCAAATCAATTCATAACTTTTTTGAAATGCGTTTTTTTTGGATTAAAAAGTTGTTCCCCTCACTGTAGCTGTTCTTCTGAAAAACAGCTTGAACAGCTACAAAGCTTGAACTCTAGGCGGATATAAAAACAAAGTTTTTTTTAAAAAGTACTGCGCCACCTAATAGATTGTATAACACTGCAATTAGACAAATTGCATAAGAGAATGTGGGGTAAAGTGCAGCGTTAAGTGATTAGCGCAAATGTGTAAATATGCAAACAATAAATAACAGTACAATATTGAATAAGGAGCCAGTATTTGGCACCTGAAAAAACAATGAAAAAAACAATGTCCATCAAACTGAATTTAAAGGAAATGTGAAATAATCCAAAACACGTGTGAATGGACTTGGGGTGAGATAGTTAATGTAAAGGAAAAAAAATGAATATTCAGCCTTTGAAGAAAAGTCATTCATGTGGATAAGTAATAAGCTCATCAAGAAGCTCACAGCCAATACAGAGTCACTGTTGGATGTGCGACCACCACCAACGAAGGCATTCGGGTGCTCTTACCAGATAGTATGGGCTACCTGCCAGCAGCAAGGAGCCAAACAAGCAGGACTGGAAACTTTGAGCGTCACCGGGAACGATATATGGAATGGGCACCCGCACATGTCTAACTTCCAGACATCACCAGAACCAGCATACGAGATGCATAGCAGAAAAGGTCCGACATCCAGGAACTCATAAGCTTTCCACACAACTCTGCTCTCACCGGTCCCAACTGCTCTCCTTTACCTCAGAGACCCTAATACCTTCACTGGTGGTGGTCGCACATCCGACGGTGACTCTGTCTTGGTTGTGGGCTTCTTGATGAGCTTATTACTTATCCACATATATTACTTTTCTTCAAAGGCTGAAGATATAAAAACACACATTATGCAGCTCTGTAATTATTAATACAACATTAAAGAGGAGTTCCCATTCTAAAAAAAAAAAATTAAAAGTCAGCAGCTACAAATACTGCAGCTGTTGACTTTTAATAATCAGACACTTACCTGTCCCAGGGTCCAGCGATGCGGGGGATCGAAGCTCCGCTCGTCTCCCCCTCCTCTCGGTGGCGCCAGCATTGTAACTGTGGGCACCCGGCTATGGCTTCACAGCCGGGCACCCACGGTGCATGCGTGAGCGGTGCCGCGCGCTGTGATTGGCCGCGCAGTCATCTGGGACCTGTCACGTGTCCCAGATGATTGACAAGAGGGAGGGGGCAGAGCCGAGCCTTTCCTGCGCCGAGGGGAAGTGATGTCATCAGCCCAGGCACTGAAGGATGCAGACTACGAGGGACCCCCTAGCAACAGGCATTTACAGGTAAAAATTGCAAATGTTTTTTTTTTTTGTTTTTTTAGGCACATTCATGCATTTTTTGGGCTGCAACATCACTTTAAATGCATTTTAATACAAGCAGTGTAAATGCCTGAATTTTATATGGCATCAGCCTCTGATAGTCCAGCAGGGCTGGAGTGTGAGAGGAGGAAGCTGCACAAGGCATCAACCAATAAATTTGCTGGCTGGGCTCATCACTGTGCTGCATATCTTTTCACTGTCCAGTCACGGTATCAGACAACCTGGGCTCAGAGGAAGTAGGTTGCATGATGCTGGCCATCAGTTGGAGGACATCTAGTAGCATAAAAAAGTACTACAGAAGAAATCTCTAGATTGAAGGTGAACAGTCAAGAATTTTTTTTTTTTTCTTTTACTGTAAAATCTATTCCTTGGAGTACAGTAAGGGCCCATTCACACAGGTATCTGCAATGACACACAGAAAACATTAGTTTTCTGTGTGTCATGTGCAGACCAGAATGCAATGTTACATTGCGTTCCAAAGCGGTATAACATGGTTGCTTAATATTGCACTGGTTTGTTCAGTCCCTCATGTAACTGCACAGAAGTGTATTACACTGCACTAATGTGTATTTATATGAATAAAGTAGCACACTGTACACTTCAAATAAAGTTTATTTAAAAAGGGATATGGGTGATGCGATAAAACACGCATTATATCAGCCCCTTCTGCGCTGATCTGCAGCCCAAATCGCTGTGTGGGTAGCAGCTGTTTGGGCTGCAGTTCAGTGTGAACGGCCCTAAAGGGACACTGTATCAGAAGTAAATCAGAGACAAATGGGCTATCCTGCCACCTACAGGGGGAATTGGACCCTGGCAAAAAAAGAGCCTTTAGCCAGCCAGGTATAACCCCGCCTACTCCCATAATGTTTCTGTTTTGTAGAAAAGCAATATAATGAGTAAATCGCAAACACAGATGGGTGATTGTGCCTCCAAGGAACTCGAAACAACTCATTTTATGGTAATCCGGATTTTTACTTGTTCATTAAAGGACATGAGATTAGAAATAAATCAGAGACAACTAAGACATCCAAAAGCAGTCCATCTGAGGCATTGGGCAACAGTAACAAGACACTAACAAGCTCATGTTAAAACTAGGGGCACCCTACAGCTCAAAGAGCTACCCCGAAGGACCTTCTGCCTAAACCTTACCTCAGCTGAGGCCTGAACATAAACCTGATAAAACTTAGAAAACTTACGAACAAGACCAAAGGGCAGCCTTACAAATGTTAGAAGCAGGTGCCTGATGCTGAAAAGCCCAACAAGCATTTACAGACTTACTAGAGTGCACCTTGATGGGAAAAGGTGGTATGACGTCTTTTAGCTTATAAGCTTAAATGAGGATCTGTCTGGGCCACAGAGGGTTGAAGGAGCGAGTTCTCCTTCAAGGGGAGAATAAGGAAGGACAAACAGAGAATTATGCCCCGTACACACGGTCGGAAATTCCGACCACAAAATCCGTTGGATTTTTTCCGACAGATTTTGTCTGACACTGGTGTTGCATACACACGGTCGGACAAAGTTGTCGGAAAATCCGATCATCCTGAACGTGATGACGTTCGTTGTGTACGACGGGACTACGTAGAGGCTAGTAGCCAATAGCTTTGGTATTGTAATGTGATCTGAGCATGCGTGGCACTTTGTCCGTCGGAATTCGCTACACACGATCGGAAAAAGTCCGATAGGACTTTGTTGTCGGAAAATTTGAGAGCAGGATCTCAAACTTTTTCCGTCGGAAATTCCGATGGAAAAAGTCAGATGGAGCCCACACACGGTCGGAATTTCCGACAACATGGTCCGATAGGACATTTTCCGTCGGAAAATCCGACCGTGTGTACGGGGCATTAGTCTTTCTAATGAAAGCAGTAGCTGTAAGATAGACACAAGCCACATCCAAGCGATGAAGGGAAAGCTCTTTAGGATGTACGGAGGCTTGACAGAGAGATGGAAGCAAAATGTTTAGGTGAACAGCAGACAAACTTTCTTAGGAAGAAAGGAGGCTCTAGGTCTAAAGATAAGCTTGTCCTTGTGTAAAATGAGAAGCCAATCTTTACAAGTCAAGGCAGCCAGCTCAGACATACACCTAGGTGATGTCAACATGAAAGACAGCCTTATGTGTAAGAAGAAAGGGGAATATCCCTTATAAGTACAAAAGGTGTTTTTTGGAGAGAAGAAAGAACTAAAATTTAGATCCCATGGAGTTCCTGGTGGTTGCGCAGGTGGGACTTTATGAGAGACACCCTGTACAAAAAGCCTTCACCCAAGAATAAACAGGACAAATAGAGAGGGTGAGTCTCTTTAACCACTTCAGCCCCGGACCAATTGTCAGCTTAAGGACCAGAGGTCTTTTTTCAATTTCGCACTGCACTACTTTAACTGGTAATTGCGCGGTCATGCAATTTTGTAACGAAACGAAATTTGCGTCCTTTTCTTCCCACAAATAGAGCTTTCTTTTGATGGTATTTGATTGCCTCTGTGATTTTTATTTTTTGCGATATAAACGGAAAAAGAGCGAAAATTTTGAAAAAAAAAGAGATTTTCTACTTTTTGTTATAAAAAAAATCTAATAAACTCAATTTTAGTCAAACATTTGGGCCAAAATGTATTCAGCCACATGTCTTTAGTAAAAAAAAATGCCAATAAGCGTATATTTATTGGTTTGCGCAAAAGTTATAGCGTCTACAAACTAGAGTACATTTTCTGGAATTTACACCGCTTTTAATTTATGACTGCCTATTTCATTTCTTGAGGTGCTAAAATGGCAGAGAAGTACAAAACCCCCCCAAATGACCCCATTTTGGAAAGTAGACACCCCAAGCTATTTGCTGAGAGGCATGTTGAGCCCATTGAATATTTTTTTTTTTTAGTCCCAAGTGATTGAATAAAGACAAAAATAAAAAATAATTTTTTTTTTTCTTCAAAAAGTTGTCACTAAATGATATATTGCTCACACATGCCATAGTTATATGTGGAATTGCACCCCAAAATACATTTTGCTGCTTCTCCTGAGTATGGGGATACCACATGTGTGGGACTTTTTGGGAGCCTAGCCGCGTACGGGGCCCCGAAACCCAAGCACCGCCTTCAGGATTTCTAAGGGTGCAAATTTTTGATTTCACTCCTCACTACCTATCACAGTTTCGAAGGCCATAAAATGCCAAAATAGCACAAAACCCCCCCAAATGACCCCATTTTGGAAAGTAGACACCCCAAGCTATTTGTTGAGAGGCATGGTGAGTATTTTACAGCTCTCATTTGTTTTTGAAAATGAAGAAAGTAAAGAAAAAAAATTTTTTTTTTTTCTTTTTTTCAATTTTCAAAACTTTGTGACAAAAAGCGACATCTGCAAAATACTCACAATACCTCTCAGCAAATAGCTTGGGGTGTCTACTTTCCAAAATGGGGTCATTTTGGGGGGTTTTATGCCATCTGGGCATTCCATGGCCTCCGAAACTGTGATTGGCAGTGAGAAGTGAAATAAAAAAATTACTCCCTTAGAAAGCCTGAAGGCGGTGCTTGGTTTTTGGGGTTCCGTACGCAGCTAGGCTCCCAAAAAGTCCCACACATGTGGTATCCCCGTACTCAGGAGAAGCAACAGAATGTATTTTGGGGTGTATTTCCACATATGCCCATGACATGTTTGAGCAATATATCATTTAGTGACAACTTTTTGTAAAAAAAATATATATATTTTTTTTTTTTTTTCATTATTCAATCTCTTGGGACAAAAAAAAAAAATATTTAATGGGCTCAACATTGCTCTCAGCAAATAGCTTGGGGTGTCTACTTTCCAAAATGGGGTCATTTGGGGGGGGTTTGAACTGTCCTGGCATTTTATGCACAACATTTAGAAGCCTATGTCACACGTCACCCACTCTTCTAACCACTTGAAGACAAAGCCCTTTCTGACACTTTTTGTTTACATGAAAACATATTTTTTTTTTGCAAGAAAATTACGTTGAACCCCCAAACACTATATATATTGTTAAAGCAAAGGCCCTACAGATTAAAATGGTGGGTGTTGCATTTTTTTTTTCCACACAGTATTTGCGCAGCGATTTTTCAAACGCATTTTTTGTGGAAAAAATACACTTTTTTTTATTTTAATGCACTAAAACACACTATATTGCTCAAATTTTTGATGAAATAAAAAATATGATCTTAGGCCGAGTACATGGATACCAAACACGACATGCTTTAAAATTGCGCACAAACACGCAGTGGCGACAAACTACATACATTTTTAAAAGCCTTTAAAAGCCTTTACATGATACCACATTAGATTCACGGAGGAGGTCTACTGCTAAAATTACTGCCCTCGATCTGACCTTCGCGGTGATACCTCACATGCATGCTGCAATTGCTGTTTACATATGACGCCAGACCAACGCTTGTGTACGCCTTTGCGCAAGAGAAGGGGGGGCAGGGGTGCTTTTTTTTTTTTTTTTTAGTTTTTTTTTTTTTATTTAGCTTTTTTATTCTATTTTTAAACTGTTCCTTCCATTTTTTTTCTTTGTTATGATTTTTATTGTTATCTCAGGGAATGTAAATATCCCCTATGATAGCAATAGGCAGTGACAGGTACTCTTTTTTTGAAAAAATTGGGGTCTATTAGACCCTAGATCTTTCCTCTGCCCTCAAAGCATCTGACCACACCAAGATTGGTGTGATAAAATGCTTTCCCAATTTCCCAATGGCGCGGTTTATATCCGGGAGGGGGGACATTCCCTCCTACTGCTTGTAAAAGCAGTCTAGAGGCTAATTACCCGCTAGAATTGCTTTTACATGAAAGCCGATCACTGGCTGAAAAGAATGATACCAAGATGATACCTAAACCTGTAGGCATCATTCTGGTATAACCATTCAAAGTCCAGCAACATACTGGACATATATTGTAATCTTTTTTTTTTTCATGCAGCCTCTTGGCTGAACGAAAAAAAGAGATTGATTGGTGGGTATGCCCACCATTAGAATACCTCCCTTCATCCACCCACTTCTAATGATGGGCATACATGCACCATTTATATATGCCGATGCATGGGGGCATCCTCCCGCAAAAGTTATGCCGTGTACACACGGTCGGAATTTCGACCGTATGTACGTGGCATTAGGAGCCAATCGCTCCTCCGCCCCCCCCTGCTGCCCCCATGCTTCGGCACATATGCTCTTTTTTTTAACTGTGGTGGTGAAATCACCTCCTACAGCGTTGGAGTCGCGGCTTTATGTATCGTGGGAGCAAACGCTGTTGCTGTCAAGATAAATAAATCCGCGCTGCAACTGAATGGCGCACCTGAAAACAAAAAAATGCTTAACACTAAAACACAGTAAACAAAATTACATACCTGAAAAGCAAGCATGATAAAACATGATAAAACATAATAAAACATTGCAGAATAGAATGGAGTAAAAAAAGAGCAACAATAGAGAGAGAGAGAGAAACAATAAAACGACAACTATTTTTGTTTTTTTTATTTTTTTGAGATTCACAGGTAAAAAAGCTCCTGACTGTTAGCGACTGAATCAAAACGCTACCACAAAAAAAATGTTAGCGATCGCAGGGATCAGGCCTGACTCTGCGAACACTGCAGTTATGTGTGCTTAGTGTTTTGTAAGTGACAGTGATCGATCGATACTGCACTTGGGTGGGCTGGGCTGGGCGGAGGGGGAAAACGCAGGTGCTAGCAGGTATCTGGGCTGATCCCGCTAACAATGCGTTTTTTTGGAACCCTAAACTGCTGGGACGCTAGTATAGATCTGATCAGATCAGATATTGATCTGTTCAGATACTATACCACTAAGGGAGGTGTATGCTTTGCGCGTGGGTGTTTGCGGTACTGGCACTAACCTGGGGCGACGCAGACCTTATTTGACCCTAAAACCTAATTGATATCACCCGCCGGGCGATCAGGGGGTTAAACCGTTATTGGGTAATAAATGGCGGGTGCCCTGACAGTATAAAAAACAAGCTAACTAACCAGCGTCACCCGTAACAGTAATACAAAAAAAAACTGGTTACCTAGCGACACTAATGCAGGGATCAGAAAAACGATCGCTTAGTGACACTGGCAAAAGGGGGTGAAAGGGTTAACTAGGGGCAATCAGGGGGTTAAACCTTTATTAGGTAATATATGGGGGTACCTGACGCTATATAAAAACCTGACGGGGAACCTAAATAACGAAATAACTAACTGGCTAACCAGCGTCACCAGTGACAGTTATACAGTGATCACTGGTGAAAGGGTTAACTCTAGGGGCAATCAGGGGGTTAAAACCTTTATTTAGGTTGTAATATGGGGGTACCTGACCTATAAACCTATTTATGAACCTATATAAACATGGCGGTTAACCTAAAAAAAAACTGGTTACCTAGCGACACTAATGCAGCGATCAGAAAAACGATCGCTTAGTGACACTGGCAAAAGGGGGTGAAAGGGTTAACTAGGGGCAATCAGGGGGTTAAACCTTTATTAGGTAATATATGGGGGTACCTGACGCTATATAAAAACCTGACGGGGAACCTAAATAACGAAATAACTAACTGGCTAACCAGCGTCACCCGTGACAGTTATACGGTGATTACTGGTGAAAGGGTTAACTCTAGGGGCAATCAGGGGTTAAAACCTTTATTTAGGTTGTAATATGGGGGTACCTGACCTATAAAACTATTTATGAACCTATATAAAACATGGCGGTTAAAATAAAAAAAAAATGGTTACCTAGCGACACAATGCAGCGATCAGAAAAACGATCGCTTAGTGACACTGGCAAAAGGGGGTGAAAGGGTTACCTAGGGGGCAATCAAGGGGTTAAACCTTTATTAGGGGGGGGTAGGGGGCTACCTAGGACCTAAAACTAACTGCCCTGACAGTTATTACAGTCACACTGACACTAAATGCAGTGATCAGTAAATAAATGATCACTGCAATTAGTGACACTGTGACTGTGGGGGGGGGGGGGGGTGATCTGGGGGGTGATCAGGGGGTGACAGGGGGGTGTTTTGTGTGCCTAACTGTACTGGTGTCAGTGTACTGTTGTGCACTAACCTTAACATGTTCGCCGCTCGGCGTCTCCGGTCACATAGACCGGCGCACCGAGCGTGACATCACTTCCGCCTTCCTGTCTATACAATAGACAGGAAGGGGAAGCTTTTCATTCGCCAGGAGCGATCGCGAGGGGGTGGCCAGAAACCACTGGCCGTCCCCTCGTCCCGGATCGCTCCTGAAGCGATGCCGACCGTCCCCGCCGGCGGAGGGGGGTCCGATCGGACCCCCCAACCGCCTAAAGAATGGCACGTACAGGTACGTGGTTCTGCCTGTACGTGCCATTCTGCCGACGTATATCTACATGGGGCGGTCGGCAAGTGGTTAACAGAATGGCACGAACAGGCATAAGGGCGTAAGGGCGTACAGGTATGTCGCAGTCACAATAAAAATCGCTGATCGCCGCCATTACTAGTATAAAAAAAAATTATTAATTAAAATGCTATAAAACTATCCCCTATTTTGTAAACGCTATAACTTCTGCGCAAACCAATCAATAATCGCTTACTGCGATTTTTTTTACCAAAAATATGTAGAGGGATATGTATCGGCCTAAACTGAGAAAAAAAAATGTTTTTTTATATAGTTTTGGGGGGATATTTATTATAGCAAAAAGTAAAAAAGAATGTGTTTTTTTTTTCAAAAAATTGACGCTCTTTTTTGTTTATAGCGCAAAAAAATAAAAACTGCAGGGGCGATCAAATATCACCAAAAGAAAGCTCTATTTGTGGGAAAAAAAGGACGTCAATTTTGTTTGGGAGCCACGTTGCACGACCGCACAATTGTCAGTTAAAGCGACGCAGTGCCGAATCGCAAAAAGGGGCCTGGTCCTTTGGCTGCAAATTGGTCCGGTTTGAAAGTGGTTAATGGTTACCAAGGACCAAACGCTGATTAAGGTCTGATTGCAAAAAAGTAAAATTTTACCCAAGAGTATTTCCTGGAATGATAATATTTTGCTTTACATCAAGTGAAGAATGCCTTCCATGTGCGATGGTATACCTTATAGAAGCTAGCCTAGCTTTCAGGAGCATAGAAATCTCTAAGTCAAAAGCATCCTTATATCTTAGGCTGGGCTTCAGCAATTAGCATCCATAAAGCAGAATGGTAAACTGGTTCCTAGGACAGAAGATCTGGTCGATCTGGAACAGCCCATGGGGTCTCTGCCAGGAGTCTAATGAGGTCTGAGTACCACAACTATCTGAGCTAATTCATTGCTATGAGAATCAAAAAAATCCACCCAAATCGATCCTGCAGAGTAGAGAGGAGAGGAGAGAAGTGGGTTTCAGATAAGGAAAGCATAGACCAGGTTGTACTGAACCCACGAGCCACCAGAACATCCACTACCATTGCCAGTATGCTGGTAAACCTAGAGGCCAGAAGATCCAAATCCAGTGTTCCCCACTTGTGACAGAAGTCCTGAAACACCTCAATGTAAGAGTCCAATCTCCTTGTTTGGGGCATTACTGATGAGAAAGTCTGCTTCTTTAAGTCTGGGAGCTATATCAGCAAGCTGATATAGCTAGTACAAACTTATTCACAATAAATCTGTGAGACTACTCATCCCACATACAATCTGCAGCAAAGGGTTTAGAGGCTGCCACAGCTGCAGTAAAGTCTGAAAAGGATGCAAGAAATGGTTGGATAGCAGCTTTTTTTGTTTGCCAAGGTACAATTCCTACCGTAAGCGGCAGTACAACTGAGTTGTCTCCAATTTAAATGTTCAGTTCAAAAGGGGTGTAAAGAGTTTCAAACCGAGAGTCTGAAGGAAAGCAGACTCTCTTTATAAACATAAAAAAAAAAAATTCACTCAAACCATTACAATTTTCCTGGATCAACAGTAAACAAAATCTCCACTTAAAGTGGTTGTAAACCCTTTACAACCACTTTTTGCTACAGGTAAGCCTATAATAAGGCTTACCTGTAGCTACCCTGGATAGCTCCTAAACCTGCACGGTTTAGGAGAAATCCCCTGTATCTGCATGTGCCAACGTCATCGGCACATGCGCACTGAAGCAATGGCAGTATGTGGCCTTGCTTCAGTTAGACTGTACTGATACCGTCATACTAGTTCATTATGCCTTTTTTTTTTTGTTTTGTTCGTGTGTTTACAACCACTTTAACATTTAGGCTAGGTTCACACTATGTGCGGCGCAGGGCACAGCAGGGGGTCCGGTGCGTCCCCGTTCACCATTTCAGTTCCGAATTAGGTCCGAATTTTTCTCTGAATAAAGACTGGAAGGACGAGGGGCGAACATGAATGTGGCCGGAAGTGATTCGTTTTTTTTTTTTACACTTTGTTTGCTTATAGAAATGAATTTCATTGTTATAAGCAAGCATTTTACTGAATGAAATTGATTCATTCTGTTTGTTTAGTTATGATTACCTGTGAATGGGCACAGCTGATCACATAGCACAGATGAGCTGTGATTGGTCCAGTCTGTACCATGTGATAACTGTGACCAATCACAGCTAGCAACACAATTGTACACAATGGATGGCTTGAAAGGAAGCAGGCTTCGTTTGCAGGTGTCACATAATGTGCTAATATGCAATGCATACTAGCACATTATGCTTTTAGTTTGCAGGGGCAAAGAAGTAAAACCCATCAGGGTTTACTTCCTCTTTAAAGTGATATTAACCGCTTACGACAGCCCCACATACATATACTGCGGCAGGGCAGCCCTTAAGTGCAAAATCATGTACCTGTATATCTTAAGGATGATCAGTGGAAACAGGATGCACCTGAGCTCAATTTTGAGTGTTATGGCAAATGCTGTGAATACATATGTACATGGGATTTTTTTGTGTTTTATTTTTAATAAATTTGCAAAGATTTTAAACAAACTTCGTTCACGTTGTCATTATGGAGTATTGTTTGTAGAATTTTGAGGAAAATAATGAATTTAATCCATTTTGGAATAAGGCAATAAGAACAAAATGTGGAAAAAGTGAAGCGCTGTGAATAATTTCCGGATGCACTGTATATACAAATTTAAAGCAAATATATAAATATGGTTTGTAAATGGATGGATTTTCTTTCTTAATCCTTCCATTTTCACAATATACATATAGAGAACAGTCCCCCCCCCCCCCCCCCTTTCAATCTTGTGTGCTACATCAAGTAGCATAAGCAATCCAAGGCCTGTCATTCATAAAAAAATAATGATTGTTTTCCTTAGCTCTGTAAAAATGGAAGCTGAAAATCAGTATATGTATTTATTTATTTTTTCCTTCTATTGATTGAACTTGTGTCTTTTTTCAGCCAGACTAACTATGTAACTATGTATACTCTGTTGACTTTTCACCATTCCCCATTGTATTTCTTGATATTTTTGTTGAATACATGATTGGAAATCAAAATTTCTTTGTGTTTTTGTGCAAGTATATAACCTTTATGTGTAGGCACTATGTCAATGAAATTCTAATGTTTGCCAGGTCAAATATGTTGAAAAGGGGGTGTACTTTTTCACATGACTACCTATAAACTACATATCTCTGAAGATGTGTTATAAGCAGAAAAAAAAACTGCAAATGTAAGGATTTGAGCAACTTTGACAAAGGCCAAATTGTAATGGCCCATGTAGTCTGATCCAACAAAAAGAGATATTGGAGCGCAAATTGCTGAAAAAGTCAATACTGGTTCCAATAGAAAGATGTCAGAATACAGAGTATGTTGTTTATGGGTTTGGGTAGCCGCAGACTAGTCAGGTCTGCCAAAAGTGCCTACAATGGACATATGACTACCAGAACTGGTCCAAAAAGCAATGGAAGAAGGTGTCTTTAAGATGTTGCTTTGGTCTCTAATTTCTGCAGATCTCAATGCAATCAAGTATCTGTGGGATGTGCTGGAAAAACAAGTCTGATCCATGAAGGCCCCACTTCACAAATTACAGGATTTAAAGTGTTACTAAACCCACAACAGTAAAATCAGTCTGTATATGCAGCATAGCATGCTTGTTATACTCATTGTGGAATGTAAGAAGTTAATCCTCTGCATTGTGTAAAAAGGCTGTTTTATCCTGTATGCATAGATCCTTTACTCCTGCACTGTCTATCTAGGGAAGGCCAGCTAACACAGGCAGAGTAGCCGACCTGCACATGCTCAGTTGTGTCTTTTATGCTGGAGAGAACATTTACTTGTTCTCAAAGCTAGTCAGGTCACATGATATTGACATCACACATGTGGGTGTGTATACAGGCTAAAGTGGAATCTCCTCCTACCTGAACTCTCAGCAATGGAGAAACTGTGCAGTTTATCATGTAACCGTGGTATACAGATCATCCAAAAAGATATATAGTGGCAGTATGGCGGATGAACTATTTTCATATTACTGGGTTTAGTTACACTTTAAAGGATCTGCTGACGACTTGGTGCCAAATACCACAGCATTCCTTCAGAGGTCTAGTGGAGTCCATGCGGGGGGGGGGGCTTAATATTAGGTGGGTGGTGATGATGTTATAGCTCATCGGCATATACAGTATACTGTATATATTACAAGCAAAAGGGCATCTGAGTAAGTGTGAGCAGTGGAGATAACTGTCACAGCAATGTGAGATAAATTGGAGGTGTTGTGAATCAGAGGTTGAGGAGGGTAGGAGTGAGGCAGGGGTCCTAGGTGGATGGCATGCTGTTTGCGATAGGAGGGCATCAAGGTGCGAGGGGACCACTAGGGAGGTATGCGATGAGGGGGAGGAGGGTGTTGCTGTGTGCTGGGGATGAAGTACATTAGAGGTAAGTGCTACAGAATGAGGCTGGGAAGAGAGGTACTTTGGGGCAAGGGGAGAAGTAGGTGGGAGGAAGGCACTGTGTTTTGGAGGGTGAGATGAATCGGAAGCAGGAGCTGTGAGTCAGGGGGTAAGGTGGGTGAAGGGGAGGTGCTTTGAGTCAGCAAGGGAGAGGGTGGGGTGCTGTGTGACAGGTGAAGAAATGAAGGGGAGGAAGGCACTGTGCGTGATGTGGGCAGAGAAAGATGTGGTGTAAGTAGGGTGCAGTGGATCAGTGAGAGGTGCTGTGGCCAATGTAAGAGGGAAAGAAAAAAGCGCTCTGACTGGCGAGGGAGAATGTACCATGGGGGGCAAGGTGAGTGGGAAGCTGTGTCCAAGGGGGGTAAGGCGCGCCTTATGATGCAGATAGGTAAAGTGAGTGGGAGTATGGCACTGTGACAAAGGGCGAAAGAAGTAGGTGGCATGTGTTGCTGTGAGATGGGGGGCACAGTGGGTGAGAAGGAATATACTGTAACGGGGGGGGGGGGCAGGTGGCAGCAGAGGGGTGTGCTGTAATGGGGGGGGGGGGTTAGTGAGGTGGGATTAGGAGGGATGCACTTTAATGAGGGTGGGGGTGCACCTATTGTGTTGCCAGCCATCCTGGAAGCAGGATCAGCGTTTTAGTAATAGAGTCATCTGTGAGAATGGCAAACTGCCTGACAGCTTTCCACCCTACAGCCATTTCTTTCTCAGCCTGCTCTTGCCCTGCTCAATTGGGTGATGTTCATTTTTTTTTTTTTAGCAGTGGCTCGACTGGCGCAGCATTGATTTCCCCTAAAATAGAGCAGGCTAAGGAGAAGAGGGCTGCATGGAAGGAATGCTGTCATGAAATCTGTCATGTCTTGGTAGGCACTGTTACCAAGAACACTCATCATCCTTCTGTGCTGACAGACTACAAAAAAGCCAATCGAGAGAGAGGTTTTGGGGTAAAGGAGATGTAAGGTGGCTGAGAGCAGTCAGGGACTGATGTACAGCAGAGGGGGGTGAATTCTCAAGAGGAATGTGGAGAGGTTACCCAGCAGAAGTTGGGAGAATGAGTGCAACAGAGCTAGAATCCCCCACTAAAAAAAATGGAAGTCTCATTTTTTTTTTCATTATTTATCATACACACACATATATATATATATATACATATATATATATATATATATATATATATATATATATATATATATATACAGTCTCTGACAAAAGTCTTTTGTGTACAAATTGAACTGAAGTGCTGATAAAATATATTTCTAATCAAGATTTTGTTACAAGAAATGGGTCATTTTAATCCCAACAGCTTTTGTAATAATGTTTCAGTGCAAAACGAAACTGACAAAAAGTATTCTAATATTCACAGCTTGGTAAAGCCCATTGAGTCAATTTTTGCCAAGACATAAGTGTTGTCGCCTTGTTATATGAGCTTCACCTGTGACTAATAATGGATCAATTAGGTCTCAGGTGTGTAAAAAAAGAACACCAGTACACTAGACCTTCTCAACTGCAACTAGACCTCTGCAAACATGCCTAAGGCCCCTTTCACACCGGGGCGTTTTTCATGCGGTGCAGCGCTAAAAAATAGCGCCTGTTCACTGCATGAAAAAATCCGGCCCCTTTAACTCCAGTGTGAAAGCCGGCGGGCTTTCACACTGGAGCGGTGCGCTAGCAGGATGACAAAAAAAGTCCTGCTAGCAGCATCTTTGGAGCGGTATAGGAGCGGTGTGTTCACCGCTCCTATACTGCTCCTTCCCATTGATTAGAATGGGACACCGCGGTAAAACCGCGGCAATACCGCCGCAAAGCGCCGCTACGGCGGCGCTCTGGGGGGTGTTTAACCCTTTTTCGGCCGCTCGTGGGGGGGAAAACCGCACCGCGAGCGGCCGAATACCGCGGTTAAAACGACGGTAAAGCAGCGCTAAATATAGCGCTGCTTTACCGTCACCGCGGCTTCCCGCCCCGGTGTGAAAGGGGCCTAAGATTCACCCGGAGACTAAAGTGTTGATTATCAAGAGGCTGAAGACCAGATCCACTGCTGATGTGGCAGACACCTTCAATGTGTCTCAACGTCAAGTTCAGAGGATAAAAAAAAGATTTGAAGAGACTGGACACATTTTGGACAAGGCCAGGTCATGCCGACCCCGCAAGACAACTGCTCAAGAGGACCGTTTGTTGGCTCGAAAATCCAAGGCCAGCCCATTTTCCACTGCAGCAGAGCTCCACGAGACCTGGTCACCTGAAGTCCCTTTGTCAACCAGAACAGTTTGTCGGATTCTGTCTTGAAATGGCCTCCATGGTCGAATCAGTGCCTATAAGCCAGCACTAAACAAAAGACAATTTAACAAAATTGTTTGGCATTTGCCAAGGGCCACAGCCTGCTAAAAGGATGGACTCTGGAAAAGTGGCAGAAGGTGGATTTTTCAGATGAATCTTCTGTTGAATTACACCACAGTCACCACAAATATTGCAGGAGACCTACTGGAACCCCCACGGAGCCGAGATTTACCCAGAAAACAGTGAAGTTTGGTGGAGGCAAAATCATGGTTTGGGGTTACATTCAGTATGGGGGTGTGCGAGGGATCTGCAGGGTGGAAGGCAACATCAATAGTCTAAAATACCAAGAAATCTTAGCTACCTCTTATATTCCCAACCATAAAAAAGGCCAAATTTTGCAGCAGGATGGTGCTCCATCGCATACTTCGATCTCCACATCAATGTTCCTTAAGGCAAAGAAGATCAAGATGCTCCAGGATTGGCCAGCCCAGTCACCAGACATGAACATCATTGAGCATATGTGGTGTAGGATGAAAGATGAAGCATGGAAGACGAAACCAAAGAATATTGATGAACTCTGGGAGGTATGTTTTCTTTGCTATTCCTGATGACTTCATCAATAAATTGTATGAATCCTTGCCAAACCGCATGGAATCCTTCAAGCTCATGGAAGTCATACAAGATATTAAATTTGGATCTCACAGCACCACTACTTAATTTGCTGAATTTCTGGATATTTGGATATTTTTAGATTTTAAGTAAAGTTGTTCAATTTCTGTATAGGCGACAAAACTTTTGTCTTGCCAAAATTTGACCTGTCTGTCTTGATTAAATGATAAATCTTTTTTCAGTGAAACTAATTTATTTCAGTGCATTAAACATCATTTGGGAGGGCTTTAGCTTTTCATATGAGCTCTTTTTAACACCAATTGATTAATTAAAAGTCATAGTTAACTAATTAACTAGTTAGTTCTGTGCTCCTGTGACCCCTTTTCAACAGGCTGTTGGCTGATATTACAGAGATGGTCCGACGTTACAAAGCCACTGAGAGCCTGAGCCAGCGTTCCTGCCCCCTCCACAGCTCAGTGCTCCAGTAAGCATAGCAGAGAGCTGGTGACTGACAGTCACCAGCTCTCTGCTTGCGGAGCTCTGAGAACTGAGCTATCAGCTCACTTCTCAGCCTTGGAGCCACCTGGGTGAGTATGATTTCTCCAAAAAATAAAAACAAAACTTCTCTTTTAATATTTAAAGCAGAGTTTCACCCAAAAGTGGAACCTTTGCTTATCTGATCCCCCCCCCCCCCCCCGTGCCACATTTGGCACCTTTCGAGGGGGAGGGGGGAACAAGTACCTGTTTTTGACAGGCACCCTTCCCAACTTCTGGGAGACAGTCCCTCGGAAGTTTGTCCCCATCCTCCGCCGCTGGGCCAGTTAGAAAGCGCCTGTGCAGTAGGGAACAAGCAGTGAAGCCAGAAAGCTTCACTGCCGATTTCCCTTACGATGAATGGCGGCAACAGCACCCCGACAGTCGATCCGGAAATCGGCTGGTGTGTTGACATTGTGGGCTCTCTGGACAGGTAAGTGTCCATATATTAAAAGTTAGCAGCTACAATATTGTAGCTGCTGACTTTTAATTTTTTTTTCCCAAGGCGGAACACCGCTTTAAATACTTTATATTTACCAGACTTAAAGGAATATATTTATACATTTTGACATAATAATGAATGAATATACAAAAATATTATACATTCTCTTTAAGTAACATAACTCAGAAAGTATAAATATAAATCTGCAATTGAAGATTTTAACTCCAGCACCACCTGCTGTTAAAAATAAGCCCTGAAGCAGTTCTGTATCAGACCTGTTGTATTGCAAAATAACCTTAGTGCAAGATCATGGTAAATCTAGTAGTAGTTATTCACATTCATCTGCAATTGTTCTGTAATGCTGAATATGTGTTGTAGCTTACCAAGCGACTTTTTCAGTTACAAGAATGTCAAGAAGGTATGTTCCTGAGGAATTAAAGAAGTGGCTTGGTAAGCTATGAAATGTCTTCAACATTACAGAACAAGTGCAGTTGAATGTGACTAACTACTATTATACCCCTTACACACAATCGGATTTTCCGCCAACAAATGTTGGATGTGGGCTTGTTGTCGGAAAGTCCGACCGTGTGTATGCTCCATTGAACATTTGTTGTTGGACTTTCCACCAACAAATGTTGGCTAGCAGGTTCTCAAATTTTTCGCCAACAAAACGTTGCTGTCGGAATTTCCGATCGCGTGAACACAAGTCTGACGCACAAAAGTTCATGCATGCTCGGAACCAAGCAGAAGGAGCCACACTGGCTATTGAACTTCCTTTTTCTCATAAGTCTTGTACATCACCGCGTCACTACGTTCGTAATTGTTGGCCAACATTTGTGTGACCGTGTGTGTATGCAAGACAAGTTGGAGACAACATCCGTCGAACAAAAATCCACGGTTTTCCGATCGTCCGATCGTGTGTACAGGGCATAAGATTTACCATGAACTGGATAAATGAGAACCTTCACAGAAGATATTATAAGATACTTTAATATATTAGGGCCTGTTCACACCATTGCAGTACATCAACACGTGCGTTACTGCAACACACTGTAACGTGTGTTACGTGCACTAGAGTAATGCATTCTGAATGGAACCCAATGTACTTTTTTTATAGCACTGTTGTTTCAATACACAAAATAGTGGTGCACTGCAATGCCAAAAATGCTGCATGCACAACTGTTGGCCTGTTTTGGTGCAACAGGCTGCTCTAGGGCAAAGTAGTTAGCGTGCAACACAACACTTGCATGTTTAACTTTCTGCAGCGGACAGGGTTGGTGTGAATGGGCCCTAACATTTGCTGATTAGAGCGAGCAATGTAGAAAGAAAACTATTCATATATGTAAAAATACCCTGTTGATACCTTTTGCCACAGATTTCGCATATGTATGGTTTTTCACCAGAGTGCCTTCGTAAATGAGTCTGAAGATTTCCAGCCTGCAAAAAAGACATTTGTGTCATGGTATGCAACAATGGAGAAGCCAAGGTCTTAGAGCTGAAAATTATGTTTCTCTTCCTTTTACTAAGGAACACAATTTTAATTGTTTTGTCTCACTAGAATTTACAGTATCTCACAAAAGTCAGTACACCCCTCACATTTTTGTAAATATTTTATTATATCTTTTCATGTGACAACACTGAAGAAAAGACACTGCTACAATGTAAAGTAGTGAGTGTACAGCTTGTATAATAGTGTAAATTTGCTGCCCCCTCAAAATAACTCAACACACAGTCATTAATGTCTAAAACGCTGGCAACAAGTGAGTACATCCCTAAGTGAAAATGTCCAAATTGGGCCCAATTAGCCATTTTCCATCCCCGCTGTCATGTGACTTGTTAGTGTTACAAGGTCTCAGGTGTGAATGGGGAGCAGGTGTGTTAAATTTGGTGTTATCGCTCTCACTCTCTCATACTGGTCACTGGAAGTTCAACATGGCACCTCATGGCAAAGAACTTTCTAAAGATCTGAAAAAAAGAATTGTTACTCTACATAAAGATGGCATAGACTATAAGAAGGTTGCCAAGACCCTGAAACTGAGCTGCAGCGCGGTGGCCAAGACCATACAGCGGTTTAACAGGACAGGGTCAACTCAGAACAGGCCTCGTCATGGTCGACCAAAGAAGTTGAGTGCATGTGTTCAGCGTCATATCCAGAGGTTGTCTTTGGGAAATAGACATATGAGTGCTGCCAGCTTTGCTGCAGAGGTGGAAGGGGTGGGAGGTCAGCCTGTCAGTGCTCAGACCATGCGCTGCACACTGCATCAAATTGGTCTGCATTGCTGTCATCCCAGAAAGAAGCCTCTTCTAAAGATGATGCACAAGAAAGCCGACAAGCAGACTACGGACATGGATTACTGGAACCATGTCCTGTGGTCTGATGAGACCAAGATAAACTCATTTGGTTCAGATGGTTTCAAGTGTGTGTGGCGGCAAACAAGGGGAGGAGTACAAAGACAAGTGTGTCTTACCTACAGTCAAGCATGGTGGTGGGAGTGTCATGGTCTGGGGCTGCATGAGTGCTGCCGGCACTGGGGAGCTACAGTTCATTGAGGGAACCATGAATGCCAACATGCACTGTGACATACTGAAGCAGAGTATGATCCTCTCCTTTCAGAGACTGGGCCGTAGGGCATTATTTCAACATGATAATGACCCCAAACACACCTCCAAGACGACCACTGCCTTGCTAAAGAAGCTGAGGGTAAAGGTGATGGACTGGCCAAGCATGTCTCCAGACCTAAACCCTATTGAGCATCTGTGGGGAATACTCAAACATAAGGTGGAGGAGCGCAAGGTCTCTAACATCCACCAGCTCCGTGATGTCATCATGGAGGAGTGGAAGAGGACTCCAGTGGCAACCTGTGAAGCTCTGGTGATCTCCATACCCAAGAGGGTTAAGGCAGTGCTGGAAAGTAATGGTGGCCACACAACATATTGACACTTTGGGCCCAATTTGGACATTTTCACTTAGGGGTGTACTCACTTTTGTTGCCAGCGGTTTAGACATTAATGGCTGTGTGTTGAGTTATTTTGAGGGGACAGCAAATTTACACTGTTATACAAGCTGTACACTCACTACTTTACATTGTAGACAAGTGTCATTTCTTCAGTGTTGTCATATGAAAAGATATAATAAAATATTTACAAAAATGTGAGGGGTGTACTCACTTTTGTGAGATACTGTATGTTTAGAGCAAATTCTTTGTTCAACATCGGGTCCATTTTGAACTTAACCGCCCTAAACCTAACATGATTTGTTATTTGTTTTGGAGACAAACTAAAAGTAACAATAACTGATATCTTTATTCTCCAAAAGTAACCCATACACACCCACTACTTATTGGCCTTCTAATCTATATTTCATGAAAATGTTTCTTACAGAGCTTTTTTGCTCCCTTATAATGTTCTCTGTGAGTTTCTGAGCATCTCCTTTTTTGTTTTAAACAAACAGTGCATGTTAGTTGTGGTCATGTACACTGCTCTATGTACACTACAGATCCCATAGTTCCAATGCCGCGTACACACGGTCGGAATTTCCGTTGGAAACCGTCCGATGGGAGCTTTTCATCGGATTTTGCGACCATGTGTATGCCCATCGGTCTTTTTCTGTTGGAATTTCCAACGGACTTTGGCTTGAGAACCTATTCTTAATTTTTCCGACGGAAAACCTTTCTATCAGATTTTTCGAGTGTGTATGCAATTCCGACGCATGCTCGCAAACAATTTGACGCATGCTCAGAAGCATTAAACTTCCCTTTTATAGCGGTGTTGAATCTGTTGTATGCCGTGGTGTTATTGACCGTCGGAATTTGGTGTGACCATGTGTAGGCAAGACAGTTTGAGCGGAATTCCGTCGGAATGCCGACGGGAAAACCATCAGAGCTTTTTCCGATGAGAATTACGACCGTGTGTATGCGGCATCAGAGAGGGTGGCTATGTTCCTACATACAGTGGGACCATGGAGAACACCCTCTAACAGGAAGCTTAAGACCCCTTTCACACTGGGGCATTTTTTAGCCGCTTTTCAGGCGCTTTAGCGTTAAAAAAAGCGCCTGTAAAGCGCTTGAAAGAAGCCTCATCTGCAATCCCAATGTGAAAGCCCGAGTGCTTTCACACTGAGATCCCTTTCACACTGGGGTGTTTTAGCATTAAAAAAAGCGCCTGTAAAGCGCCTGAAAGAAGCCGCAACTGCAATCCCAATGTGAAAGCCCGAGTGCTTTCACACTGAGGCGCTGCGCTGCGCTGGCAGGGCGTCAAAAAAAGTCCTGCAAGCAGCTTCTTTGCAGCGCTTTTGGAGTGGTGAATACACTGCTCCTAAAGCTCCCCTTCCCATTGAAATCAATGGGAAGCGCCTGCAAAATGCCCGAAAAGCGCCTTTGACAGAAGCTCTTTGTGGGCGCTTTTAACCCTTTATTTGGCCACTAGCAGGGGTTAAAAGCGCCCCACTAGCGCTCGAAAAACGCTGGGAAAGGGCTGCTAGTTTAAGCTGCGCTTTACAAGCGTTTTTCGGGCGCTGGCAGTGTGAAAGGGCTCTTAAAGCACTTGGGCTTTCACATTGGGATTGGATATGAGGCTTCTTTCAAGCGCTTTACAGGTGCTTTTTTTAACGCTAAAGCGCCAGAAAAACGCCTGAAAAACGCCCCAGTGTGAAAGGGGTCTAATCATAGCAACAAAGGCTGAGAGCAATAAATGTACTTTTTAAATTTAGAATACAAACCTGAATAGATTTTTTTTAAACCAGAATTTTCAGTCACTTTAAGAAGGCAGAAAAATATTTTGTTCATTTTCAACCACTTTTTTATGAACTCATCTTTTTGACATTATAGCTTTCCATGTCAATCTTTTTAAAAAATTGTGTTAAAAAATTAGGAAAAACCTGTGGCAGAAATATGGACAAAAAAGGCCCCATACTGTACAAAAAAAAACTAAAGACTAAAATGTAAAATGATTAGCGAGCAAAGTGCCCCCCCTGCTGGTAATGACTCGCTATGACTTTGGGATTTTAAGCAGTGGAGCAACTGGGGAAAATGGCAAGAAAAAAACAGATCAATGAACAACCATTCTAAGAAAATTCACACCAGAAATGCATGTTTTAAACCGCAATGTGCCGATGCGATCAATAATCACATTAGATAGAAAAACAAGGCACACAGCTGCAGGAGGACACAGTCAGATAATTATAGGATAAGTTCACCTTTCTAAATATATACTGTATACACTCGAGTATAGGCCGACCCGAATATAAGCCGAGGCACCTAATTTTACCACAAAAAAAAGGAAAAACTTATTGACTCCAGTATAAGCCTAGGGTGAGAAATGCGCAGCTACTGTAAGTGGAAAAGAGGGTCAACAATGCCCATTTGCAGTCTCACTGTGCCCATTTGCAGCCTCACTGTGCCCATTTGCATGCCTCACTGTGCCCATTTGCAGCCTCACTGTGCCCATTTGCATGCCTCACTGTGCCCATTTGCAGCCATAGGCCCCCTCAAACTTGGTAGTTAAGGGTTCCTAGGTGCCCCCTATCTGCAGCCAAAATTTGGGGTCTCTGGACCCAAAGGGTCCTGAAATAACATTGCTGCAGATGGACATAGTTGACTGACTTTGGGGCCCTGTATCTTAGTGCTAGGAACCCCATCTTTGGATATGTTGTAGTGTTGGTTCCACTGGGTTTGCACACCAAATTTGGGGTTCCTAGCACCAAGAGGCCCCGAGATACGGGGCCCCAAAGTCAGGTTTGAAAATGTCATTTTCTGCTGCAGAAAAATGCTTGACTGGAGTATAAGCCGAGGGGGGCACTTTCAGCACAATAAAATGTGCTGAAAAACTCGGCTTATACTCGAGTATATACGGTAAATACACATTTTTTGCAGGTAATAAAAAAAAAAGTGCATTTATTATTTTTTTAGGAGCCTGTAAGGCACTGCACCCTCGATCAGCAGATCACAGGTGCAATGTCAGGCTCCTGCAGACTGTCAGTGTAGCTGTCTGCCTGTACCTCCGATATGGATAGACAGTTACTGAATGACAAGAAGAATCAATGAACTACTAGAGCACTCACCAGCACTCTGGTAGTTCATTGAGAACTAGAAGCAGACAGCTACAAAGGATGTCGATAGTAATTCATTCATTCAGTCACAGAACTCTGTAAATGAATGACGCGGCCGTGTGGGCAGAGCCCCGTGCGGCCACATTCTTTTCAAATTGTGACAGTGGGTGAGGGGAGAAGATCCCTGGCTTGCTGTCACAATTAGAAGGAGGATCAGGAAGAGGCTGCAGGAGCAGACATGTTATATGTTTTACTCTATAAACAGGTGGCACATGTAACATGTTCCCAATGGTGAACTTATCCTTTAACAGCTCACTCCCACCCCAAAATAAAAGAATGATTGGGTACTGAGAAGAGATCTTCATTCATTGGCAGGAAAAGCTCTATGTATAAAAATAACATAAAAAAAGTGTTCAATTACCATTTCTGTATATAAAATATAACCATCCATTTCAGTTGGGTTTGAATTCCTGACTGCACAGATAAGGACAGATGAAGCACTCACCAGAATACTGTCTACACCTCAGGATGTGACCTTATTGTTGGTTCCACAAAGAATGGAATTCCACCAGTATTACACATTACGTAACCGTTTCTTGCAGTTTATACGTGTGATGCCATGTACACACGATCGGAAATACCGCCAGCAAAAGTCCGATGAGAGCTTTTGTTGGAAAATGCGACCGTGTGTATGCTCCATCGGACTTTTGCTGGCGGAATTTCTGCCAGCAAAAGATTGAGAGCAGGTTCTCAATTTTTCGGTCGGAAAAAGTTTTGATCGGAAATTCCGATCGTCTGTAACAATTCCGACGCGCAAAATTCCTACGCATGCTTGGAAACAATTTGACGCATGCTCGAAAGCATTGAACTTAATTTTCTTGGCTCGTTGTAGTGTTGTACGTCACCGCGTTCTAGACGGTCAAAAGTTCAGCGAACTTTTGTGTGACAGTGTGTATGCATGCCAAGCTTGAGGGAAATTCTGTCGGAAAAAACATCCAAGATTTTTCCAACGGAAAATCTGCTCGTGTGTACGCGGCATAAGAGCTTGTAGATGTTGAAAGTATTTACTGTAACTCCTAAAGCAGTGCTTACATAAAATAGATGTTTTTTTTGTTAGTTTTGTTTTGGATAGAGTGGAGATGGATCAATAATAGATTTTTACTGCTGTCTGTGTCCCCATTAGAGAGATTCTCCCCCTCTATTTGTCCTGTTTACCGTTATTGACATTGAAAGCAAAAGAAAATCCCAAATTTTGTGTTGTGCCCAGAAAAGTAATAGAGGAGAAATTTTCCTTTGGGGACAGTAGTTCTAGTGACCTGAGGGGCCCCAATGGATCTTCTTAATTTGCAGGGATTTCCTCCCACTTCCTGTTATGGCTAAGGGACAGGAAGTAAAGGTAAATCTCCCCAATGAGACAGAAAAAAACCTGACAGGGGATATAACCCTCCTAAACTCTATCTAAAAGTTAATTAACATTAAACTCTTACTAAACCTACAACAGTAAAATCAGTCTGTATATGCATTAAAGCTTAATTGTTATTCTCACTGTGGAGCCTAAGGGGTTAATCCTCTGCATTGAGTAAAAAGGCTGTTTGTTCCTGTCTTCTCTGATCCTCTCCTTCTACAGTCCCCAAACCATCTCCTGATAGTACAGAGCCTTGGGGGCAAACTGCACATGCTCAGTTTGGTGAGCATTGCTAGAGAGTTGTTTTTTTTTTCTTGGGAGAATGCATGTGATCAGCACAGGGCCAATCAGCACTGTCAAGACAGAGAGTCAGGGGTCCTGCAGCCTCATAGGACAGTCAGAGGAGAATGAAAACTTCTCCTACAAGTTTTAACCAGACACTGATCGATGTCATAAGACTGTGATATACTGCTGATGAGAAAAAAAGGTATTTAGCAGTTTATATTTACTAAAATGCTTTCCATGTTCTGTGTACTGTGGGAGACCAGATATAGTGAATGCAGGCTCCTGGGTTTAGTAACACTTTAACACTCTACCCTCTGTCCCTATGATGTATTTGTTTGATGTACGTCATGTGGCTCTTGGTTCTTAAAGTGGTTGTAAACCCCTTACAGACCACTTTAACCTACAGGTAAACCTAGATTAAGGCTTACCTGTAGGTGCAAGAAATATCTCCTTAATCTACACGGTTAAGGAGATATTTTCCTAAAAACGGGCATGCGCAAAGGCGCAGGCACACTGAGCGTGCCGTTAGTGAAGGCGATCATGCCGTCACTGACGGCTCCCGCGCGCATGCACCGAAGTGATGTCATCGCTGCTCCGGCCAGTCACAGCACTGGAGCAGCGACACCCGGAAGTCACTCCGGGTATCATGGCGGCGATGGAGGATGTGAACGAGGGTCGCTTCAATCTCAGGTAAGTAATTTGGGGGCTTCAATCTCAGGTAAGTAATTCATATGCATACTAGCTCATTATGCCTTTGTCCTTCAGGGAGAGGGTTAACTTCCTCTTTAATCCCAGCTGTCCCTAATAAACACAACATTGAGGCTGCAGTGTTCATCTACGATGCTATCCTGTTTCCCCGAAAATAAGACCTAGCGTGATTGTCTGTGATAGATGCAATATAAGCCCTACCCTGTTTCCCTGAAAATAAGACCTACAAGGACTTTAACTAGGGCTTATATTGCAGCCATCACCGACAATCATGCTAGGTTTTATTTTTCGGGAAACAGGGTATCTATCAAATTGCATTATTTAATAAAAAACAGAATAGTATTATAACACTGTACCAAATAAAAAAAAAATTAGCTATCATGTCAAGGAAAAGTGTATGTTAACGTGTTACTAAACCCAGGACCCGGCATGCACTATATCTGGTCTCCCACAAAACTGCTAAATTCCTTTTCTCATCAGCAGTATATAGCAGTCTTGTGACTTCTACAAGTGTCTGGCTGAGCACTGGTTAAAGCTTGTAGGAGGCATTTTCATTCTCCTCTGACTGTCCTATGAGGCTGCAGGACCCCTGATGCACACTATGCATCCCCAACCCCCCACAAAGCTTCCTGTTCTCGCTTTGATTCTGGAGATCTGGCCTCGCTGTGAATGTGTGCAGGGATCTGTTGGATCCAAGAGCCACTGAGCGCAAAGCTGTCTGTGTTTTACATGTGACAGCAAGGAGCAGAGGGTGAGAATCGGAGGTGGCGGAATGGTGTTCCACCACGTTCCGGCTACAAAACTGGGTGCGAGGGCCACATGACGAGGCCTGGTGGGCCGCATTCGTGCCATATGAGGTCAAACCTAAACAACACCTTCAATCTGTACCCAATCAGGCAAGCCCTTGCAATTTGTTACACAAGCCCTTGCACTACATAGTTGAAGGTAAATCTAAATGAGATCACACAGAAATTGTACAATAAAATTCTTTAATGGATGATCAGCCTGAGTTTGCTGCTTGGAGATAAAGTATGCCACGCCAAGGAACTCTGTGCCTGTATCTCCTGTTTTCAGTTGCCTCCTCTCAGGCTGTGAAGGGTGGAGTATAATAATTGGTTGACATCCTCTCCAGCTAGGAGCCTGGCTACCATCCGCCCTCACATCTTCCGGGTTTAGCGATGTCTGCGTAATCACAAAGCTCCACCCCCTTCCTCTGTATTCAGAATAGCAGGGAGAGGGAACAGTCACATGACTACTAATATTGCTTATACAATAAGGTATTTTGATTCTTTTGTATTAACAATACATGGAAGCTGTTTAATCACCTGCCAATCACGTAATGTACATGTACTGCGGCAGGTTGCTCTATTGGGCGAAATCACATACCTGTACATCATTTCGTGCAATAGCCACTAGGGGGCATGTGCCCCGCCAGAGGTGTGATCGTGCGCTGATTGGACAGAGGGGGAGCCAATCAGTAGGTCCGGCGGACCCAATGTCCGTCGGCCACCCGCGATCAAACCCGAGAGAGGCAGAACGGCTGTCTGCCTATGTAAACAAGGCAGATCGCTGTTCTGACAGGGGAGAAGATAGAGATCTTGTGTTCCGGTTAAGCAGAAACACGGATCTCTTTCTTCCCCCAGTCAGAGCAAAAAATGGCCTGGTCATTAACCACTTCCCGACCGCCCCATGTACATATACGTCAACAGAATGGCACGTACAGGCAAAAGGACGTACCTGTACGTGCCATTCTTCAGGCGGTTGGGGGGTCCGATCGGACCCCCCTCCGCCGGCGGGGACGGTCGGGATCGCTTCAGGAGCGATCCGGGACGAGGGGACGGCCAGTGGTTTCTGGCCACCCCCTCGCGATCGCTCCTGGCGAATGAGAAGCTTCCCCTTCCTGTCTATTGTATAGACAGGAAGGCGGAAGTGATGTCACGCTCGGTGCGCCGGTCTATGTGACCGGAACGCCGAGGAGAGAACATGTACAGGTTAGTGCACAAACAGTACACTGACACCAGTACACATAGGCACACAATCCACCCCCCTGTCACCCCCAGATCACCCCCCAGATCACCCCCTCCCCCCCCAGTCACAGTGTCACTAATTGCAGTGATCATTTATTTACTGATCACTGCATTTAGTGTCAGTGTGACTGTAATAACTGTCAGGGCAGTTAGTTTTAGGTCCTAGGTAGCCCCCTACCCCCCCCCCTAATAAAGGTTTAACCCCCTGATTGCCCCTAGTTAACCCCTTCACCCCCTTTTGCCAGTGTCACTAAGCGATCGTTTTTCTGATCGCTGCATTAGTGTCGCTAGGTAACCATTTTTTTTTTTTTTTTTAAACCGCCATGTTTATATAGGTTCATAAATAGGTTTATAGGTCAGGTACCCCCATATTACAACCTAAATAAAGGTTTTAACCCCCTGATTGCCCCTAGAGTTAACCCTTTCACCAGTGATCACCGTATAACTGTCACTGGTGACGCTGGTTAGCCAGTTAGTTATTTCGTTATTTAGGTTCCCCGTCAGGTTTTTATATAGCGTCAGGTACCCCCATATATTACCTAATAAAGGTTTTAACCCCCTGATTGCCCCTAGTTAACCCTTTCACCCCCTTTTGCCAGTGTCACTAAGCGATCGTTTTTCTGATCGCTGCATTAGTGTCGCTAGGTAACCAGTTTTTTTTTAGGTTAACCGCCATGTTTATATAGGTTCATAAATAGGTTTATAGGTCAGGTACCCCCATATTACAACCTAAAGGTTTTAACCCCCTGATTGCCCCTAGAGTTAACCCTTTCACCAGTGATCACCGTATAACTGTCACTGGTGACGCTGGTTAGCCAGTTAGTTATTTCGTTATTTAGGTTCCCCGTCAGGTTTTTATATAGCGTCAGGTACCCCCATATATTACCTAATAAAGGTTTAACCCCCTGATTGCCCCTAGTTAACCCTTTCACCCCCTTTTGCCAGTGTCACTAAGCGATTGTTTTTTTGATCGCTGCATTAGTGTCACTGGTGCCGCTAGGTAGCCAGTTTTTTTTTTGTATTACTGTTACGGGTGACGCTGGTTAGTTAGCTTGTTTTTTATACTGTCAGGGCACCCGCCATTTATTACCCAATAACGGTTTAACCCCCTGATCGCCCGGCGGGTGATATCAATTAGGTTTTAGGGTCAAATAAGGTCTGCGTCGCCCCAGGTTAGTGCCAGTACCGCAAACACCCACGCGCAAAGCATACACCTCCCTTAGTGGTATAGTATCTGAACAGATCAATATCTGATCTGATCAGATCTATACTAGCGTCCCAGCAGTTTAGGGTTCCAAAAAAAACGCATTGTTAGCGGGATCAGCCCAGATACCTGCTAGCACCTGCGTTTTCCCCCTCCGCCCAGCCCAGCCCAGCCCACCCCACCCAAGTGCAGTATCGATCGATCACTGTCACTTACAAAACACTAAGCACACATAACTGCAGCGTTCGCAGAGTCAGGCCTGATCCCTGCGATCGCTAACAGTTTTTTTGTGGTAGCGCTTTGATTCAGTCGCTTCAGTCAGGAGCTTTTTTACCTGTGAATCTCAAAAAAAAAAAAAAAAAAAAAAAAATAGTTGTCGTTTTATTATTCTCTCTCTCTCTCTATTCTCTCTCTATCGTTGCTCTTTTTTTACTCCATTCTATTCTGCAATGTTTTATTATGTTTTATCATGCTTGCTTTTCAGGTATGTAATTTTGTTTACTGTGTTTCAGTGTTAAGCATTTTTTTGTTTTCAGGTGCGCCATTCAGTTGCAACGCGGATTTATTTATCTTGACAGCAACAGCGTTTGCTCCCACGATACATAAAGCCGCGACTCCAACGCTGTAGGAGGTGATTTCACCACCACAGTTAAAAAAAAAGAGCATATATGCCGAAGCATGGGGGCAGCAGGGGGGGGAGGAGCGATTGGCTCCTAATGCCACGTACATACGGTCGAAATTCCGACCGTGTGTACACGGCATAACTTTTGCGGGAGGATGCCCCCATGCATCGGCATATATAAATGGTGCATGTATGCCCATCATTAGAAGTGGGTGGATGAAGGGAGGTATTCTAATGGTGGGCATACCCACCAATCAATCTCTTTTTTTCGTTCAGCCAAGAGGCTGCATGAAAAAAAAAAAGATTACAATATATGTCCAGTATGTTGCTGGACTTTGAATGGTTATACCAGAATGATGCCTGCAGGTTTAGGTATCATCTTGGTATCATTCTTTTCAGCCAGTGATCGGCTTTCATGTAAAAGCAATTCTAGCGGGTAATTAGCCTCTAGATTGCTTTTACAAGCAGTGGGAGGGAATGTCCCCCCTCCCGGATATAAACCGCGCCATTGGGAAATTGGGAAAGCATTTTATCACACCAATCTTGGTGTGGTCAGATGCTTTGAGGGCAGAGGAAAGATCTAGGGTCTAATAGACCCCAATTTTTTCAAAAAAAGAGTACCTGTCACTGCCTATTGCTATCATAGGGGATATTTACATTCCCTGAGATAACAATAAAAATCATAACAAAGAAAAAAAAATGGAAGGAACAGTTTAAAAATAAAATAAAAAAGCTAAATAAAAAAAAATAAAAAAAAAACAAAAAAAACAAAAAAAAAAGCACCCCTGCCCCCCCTTCTCTTGCGCAAAGGCGTACACAAGCGTTGGTCTGGCGTCATATGTAAACAGCAATTGCACCATGCATGTGAGGTATCACCGCGAAGGTCAGATCGAGGGCAGTAATTTTAGCAGTAGACCTCCTCCGTGAATCTAATGTGGTATCATGTAAAGGCTTTTAAAGGCTTTTAAAAATGTATGTAGTTTGTCGCCACTGCGTGTTTGTGCGCAATTTTAAAGCATGTCGTGTTTGGTATCCATGTACTCGGCCTAAGATCATATTTTTTATTTCATCAAAAATTTGAGCAATATAGTGTGTTTTAGTGCATTAAAATAAAAAAAAGTGTATTTTTTCCACAAAAAATGCGTTTGAAAAATCGCTGCGCAAATACTGTGTGGAAAAAAAAAAATGCAACACCCACCATTTTAATCTGTAGGGCCTTTGCTTTAACAATATATATAGTGTTTGGGGGTTCAACGTAATTTTCTTGCAAAAAAAAAATATGTTTTCATGTAAACAAAAAGTGTCAGAAAGGGCTTTGTCTTCAAGTGGTTAGAAGAGTGGGTGACGTGTGACATAGGCTTCTAAATGTTGTGCATAAAATGCCAGGACAGTTCAAACCCCCCCCCAAAATGACCCCATTTTGGAAAGTAGACACCCCAAGCTATTTGATGAGAGCAATGTTGAGCCCATTAAATATTTTTTTTTTTTTGTCCCAAGAGATTGAATAATGAAAAAAAAATATATATATATTTTTTTTTACAAAAAGTTGTCACTAAATGATATATTGCTCAAACATGCCATGGGCATATGTGGAAATACACCCCAAAATACATTCTGTTGCTTCTCCTGAGTACGGGGATACCACGTGTGGGACTTTTTGGGAGCCTAGCTGCGTACGGAACCCCAAAAACCAATCACCGCCTTCAGGCTTTCTAAGGGTGTAATTTTTTTATTTCACTTCTCACTGCCAATCACAGTTTCGGAGGCCATGGAATGCCCAGATGGCATAAAACCCCCCAAAATGACCCCATTTTGGAAAGTAGACACCCCAAGCTATTTGATGAGAGGTATGGTGAGTATTTTGCAGATCTCGCTTTTTGTCACAAAGTTTTGAAAATTGAAAAAAAGAAAAAAAAAATTTTTTTTTCTTTACTTTCTTCATTTTCAAAAACAAATGAGAGCTGTAAAATACTCACCATGCCTCTCAACAAATAGCTTGGGGTGTCTACTTTCCAAAATGGGGTCATTTGGGGGGGGTTTGTGCTATTTTGGCATTTTATGGCCTTCGAAACGGTGATAGGTAGTGAGGAGTGAAATCAAAAATTTGCACCCTTAGAAATCCTGAAGGCGGTGCTTGGGTTTCGGGGCCCCGTACGCGGCTAGGCTCCCAAAAAGTCCCACACATGTGGTATCCCCATACTCAGGAGAAGCAGCAAAATGTATTTTGGGGTGCAATTCCACATATAACTATGGCATGTGTGAGCAATATATCATTTAGTGACAACTTTTTGAAAAAAAAAAAAAAAATCTTTTTTATTTTTGTCTTTATTCAATCACTTGGGACTAAAAAAAAAAATATTCAATGGGCTCAACATGCCTCTCAGCAAATAGCTTGGGGTGTCTACTTTCCAAAATGGGGTCATTTGGGGGGGGTTTTGTACTTCTCTGCCATTTTAGCACCTCAAGAAATGAAATAGGCAGTCATAAATTAAAAGTGGTGTAAATTCCAGAAAATGTACTCTAGTTTGTAGACGCTATAACTTTTGCGCAAACCAATAAATATACGCTTATTGGCATTTTTTTTTTTACTAAAGACATGTGGCTGAATACATTTTGGCCCAAATGTTTGACTAAAATTGAGTTTATTAGATTTTTTTTATAACAAAAAGTAGAAAATCTCTTTTTTTTTTTTTTTTTAAAATTTTCGCTCTTTTTCCATTTATATCGCAAAAAATAAAAATCACAGAGGCAATCAAATACCATCAAAAGAAAGCTCTATTTGTGGGAAGAAAAGGACGCAAATTTCGTTTGGTTACAAAATTGCATGACCGCGCAATTACCAGTTAAAGTAGTGCAGTGCGAAATTGAAAAAAGACCTCTGGTCCTGTTGGCTGCCAAATGGTCCGGGGCTGAAGTGGTTAACTGCAGCTTTTCATATGCACTGTTAGCAGGAAAACAAATTATACGGGTACTATAATGGATTAATATACAAAACTCTCAATAATAATAGGACACTGCTGGTAAATTCAGCAAGGTAGATCTAAAGAAGAACAGAAATGTTATAATGTAAAACATAAACCCAGCCAGACGCGCAGCCCAAATACATTCAGGAATTGTGACCTGTTAACCTACCAGAAGACTTGTGATTATGTCCGGCCACACTTCCCTGTCCCACTGTCTAGCCGGAAGGTGACATCACTATTCAGGACCTGCAGCTCAGACATTTCCTCCTGATATACACTCATCGGACACTTTATTAGGTACTCCTGTTTAATTGCTTGGTAATACAAATTGCTAATAAGCCAATCACATGGCAGCAACTCAATGCATTTAGGCATCTAGATGTGGTGAAGACAACTTGTTGAAGTTCAAACTGAGAATCAGAATGGGCAAGAAAGGGGACTTAAGTGACTTTGAACGTGACATGGTTGTTGGTGCCAAGTGGGCTGGTCTGAGTATTTCAAAATCTGCTGATCCACTGGGATTTTCACGCACAACCATCTCTAGGATTTACAGAGAATGGTCCGAAAAAGAGAAAATATCCAGTGAGCGGAAGTTGTGTGGATGAAAATGCCTTGTTGATGTCAGAGGAGAATGGGCAGACTAATTTGAGATGATAGAAAGGCAACAGTTACTCAAATAAGCATTAGTTATAACCAAGGTATACAAAATAACATCTCTGAACGCACAACACATCAAACCTTGAAGGCAATGGGCTACAGCAGCAGAAGACCACACCGGGTGCCACTCCTATAGGCTAAGGAAAGGAAACGGAGGCTACAATCCTCACAGGCTCACCAAAATTGGACAATAGAAGATTGAAAAAAAAGTTGCCTGGTCTGATGAGTCTCTATTTCAGTTTGCAATATTCAGATGGTCGGGTCAGAATTTGGTGTAAACATGAGCGCATGGATCCATCCTGCCTTGTATCAACGGTTCAGGTTGGTGGTGTAATGGTGTGGGGGATATTTTCTTGGCACACTTTGGACCCCTTAGTACCAATTGAGCATCGTTTAAACACCACAACCTACCTGAGTATTGTTGCTGACCATGTCCATCCCTTTATGACTACAGTGTCCCCATCTTCTGATGGCTCCTTCCAGCAGGATAATGCACCAGGTCACAAAGCTCAAATCATCTCAAACTGGTTTCTTGAACATGACAATGAGGTCAATGTACTCCAATGGCCTCCACAGGCCCCAGATCTCATCCAATAGAGCACCTTTAACCGCTTGCCGACCACATCACGCAGATATACTGCGGCAGAATGGCACGTACAGGCAAACTAACATACCTGTACATTGCCCTTCAGGAGGCGGCCTGCGGGCGCGTACGCGCGCCCGCGGCAAGCTCCCTGAGTCGGATCGCGGAGAGGAAGAATGGGGAGATGCTAATGTAAACAAGCATCTCCCCGTTCTGCCTAGTGACACTGACACTGATCTCTGCTCCCTGTGATCGGGAGCTAAGATCAGTGACATGCCACATGTAGCCACGTCCCCCCCCCCACAGTTAGAATCACTCCCCAGGACACACTTAACCCCTTAACTGCCCCCTAGTGGTTAACCCTTCACTGCCAGTGTCATCTACACAGGAATCAGTGCATTTGTACAGCACTGATTGCTGTATAAATGACAATGTCCCAAAAATGTGTCAAAAATGTCTGATGTGTCCACCATAATGTCGCACTCACGATAAAAATCGCTGATCGCCGCCATTACTAGTAAAAAAAAAAAAATTATTAATAAAAATGCCATAAAACTATCCCCTATTTTGTAGACGCTATAACTTTTGCACAAACCAATCAATAAGCACTTATTGAGATTTTTTTTTTAAAATATGTAGAAGAATACGTATCGGCCTAAACTGAGGAAAGAAAAATGTTTTTTTATATATTTTTGGGGGATTTTTATTATAGCAAAATGTAAAAAATAATGTGTTTTTTTCAAAATTGTCGCTCTTTTTTTGTTTATAGAGCAAAAAATAAAAAAAACATCATAGGGGATCAAATACCACCAAAAGAAAGCTCTATTTGTGGGGAAAAAGGACGTCAATTTTGTTTGGGAGCCACGTCTCACGACCGCGCAATTGTCAGTTAAAGCGGCGCAGTGCCGAATCGCAAAAAGTGCTCTGGTCTTTGGCCAGCAAAATGGTCCGGGGCTTAAGTGGTTAGGATGTGGTGGAACGGGAGATTCTCATCATGGATGTGCACCCAAAAAAATCTGCAGCAACTGCGTGATGCTATCATGTCAATATGGACCAAAATCTCTGAGGAATGTTTCCAACACCTTGTTGAAGCTATGCCATGAAGAATTAAGGCAGTTCTGAAGGCAAAAGGGGTCCAACCCGGTACTAGCAATGTGTACCTAATAAAGTGTCCGGTGAGTGTAACTCGCCATCACCACACTGGTGAATCCCCTAAACACTGACAACTGTGAACAAAACACGGAGCGTTTTTGAACAAATTTATAATCAGTCTAAATGTGTGTTTTTGTAATATTTGTCTTGAGTTGCACTTCAATAGAATCAGGAAAAGTATCTCACCTGTGAGAAGTGTTTGCCACAAACGCTACATTCAAAAGGTTTCTCTCCTAAATGCAAAAGACATGACATCAGTCAGACGAAAGACAAAATAATTCAGAAATTTAATAATATAGAAATGTTTTTTTTGCTGACATGTATTTACATGGATGTTTCTGTATTTACAATATCCTCATACTACTAGTAAATAGGGGTCTAAAATGTAAAAATGACAGGTTCTCTTAATGCCGTGTACACACGAGCAGAATTTCCGTCTGAAAAATCTTGGATGGTTTTTCCAACGGAATTCCGCTCAAGCTTGGCTTGCATACACACGGTCACACAAAAGTTTGCTGAACTTTCGACCGTCAAGAACGCGGTGACGTACAACACTACGACGATCCGAAAAAATTTCAATGCTTCAGAGCGTGCGTCGGATTGTTTCCGAGCATGCGCAGGAATTTTGCATGTCGGAATTTACAGATGATCGGAATTTACGATCGGAACATTTTCCGACCGAAAAATAGAGAACGTCCCTTGCAGTGTGTGCACAGCTCATTTATATCTAGCTGTTGAGAAAAGCAGTTTTACTTACCTGATCTTCTCCTTCACACTGCTTTGAGGGTCCCTGCAGCCTTGTTTCCACCACACTCCAGTGGTCCTCTAATGTCATTAAGACGCATGAGCCCCACTGTAAGTGCGGGCGCTGACAGACAGCCCACTGCCAAAACAGAGGGGAGCGCCGTTTGCCCGGTAGTGGAAGATCGGGTAAGAAAAAAAGTGCTTCTCATCTCCCCCAAACTAAACGCACAGTTAACCCTTGCAGTCCCGGAACAGCCCCAGTGCAAGAGAAGGCAATTCCGTTTTTACAAGTTCAGCATTAACCACCTCAGTACAGGGCATTTTCACCCCCTTCATGACCAAGCCATTTTTCAGCTTTCAGCGCTGTCGCATTTTGAATGACAATTGCGCAGTCATACAACACTGTACCCAAATGAAATTGTTATCACTTTTTCCCCACAAATAGAGCTTTCTTTTGGTGGTATTTGATCACCTCTGCGTTTTTTATTTTTTGCGCTATAAACAAAAGAAGAGCGACAAATTTTTAAAAAAAACAATATTTTTTACTTTTTGCTATACTAAATATCCCCCAAAAATATATAAAAAAACATTTTTTTTCTCAGTTTAGGCCGATACGTATTCTTCTACATATTTTTGGTAAAAAAAAAATTGCAATTAGCGATTATTGATTGGTTTGCTCAAAAGTTATAGCATTTACAAAATAGGGGATAGTTTTATAGCATTTTTATTAATATTTTTTTTTTTTACTAGTAATGGCGGCGATCAGCGATTCTTATTGTAACTGCGACATTATGACGGACACATCGGACATTTTTGACACATTTTTGGCACCATTGTCATTTATACAGCAATCAGTGCTATTTAAATGCATTGATTCCTGTATAAATGACACTGGCAGTGAAGGGGTTAACCACTAGGGGGCGGGGAGGGGTTAATATGTTCCCTGGGAGTGATTCTTACTGTGGGGGGAGGGGACTCACAAGGGGAGGAGACCGATCGGTGTTTCTCTGTACAGAGAACACACCATCGGCTCCTCTCCTCTGACAGGACCGTTGATCTGTGTGTTTACACACACAGATCCACGGTCCCGCTGTGTTACCGGGCAATCGCGGGTGCCCAGCGGACATTGCGGCCGCTGGGCACGCGCATCGGGTGCCCAGTGACACGGCGAGAGCGCTCCCTAGAGTGCAGTGAAGGGGAGGACGTCATATGACGTCCTCCCGCGCTGAGAGCTGCGTCGCCTGGCCGTCAATTGACGGCCGGCGGTAGCAAGGTAGTTAAAGAAGAAGTAAAGTCTTCCTTTTTAATTGTACAGTAAAACCTTGGATTAGGAGCATAATTTGTTCCTGAAACATGCTTGTAATCCAAAGCACTTGTATATCAAAGAGAATTTCCCCATAAGAAATAATGGAAACTCAGATGATTAGTTCCACAACCATTTATTCAAGTCCTTCAGTTTATAGTCCCTATAAAAAGATTATAGCAATGTGATAGGTTGTGTAACCATAAAATGTCCATCCACAAATGGAAGCCTCCACAAGGGGATTAGAAGCAAAATCCAGCAGGAGCTACAGAGTATAAAAGAGAAGAGAGGCGCCTCTAAGTGTAGCAATATGGTTACATTTAATGAAGGTCCAACATTTAGCAACTCACATGGTTGATGATTAAAAAAGGCACATCTAAGTATACAGGGATCTGGGGTAAAGCTGTCCCCATAGACTGTCCTCCGCACGGCCGGCTCTCACCGCTGTCAGTCTGCAATCATGATCAGGAAGACTGCCCTGCAGTAGAGCGATCTGAAAGCGAGGCTTGAAGCACTCGTGGAGTGCAGCGTAGGATGATGGCGGTGTGGAGGATGGTCTATGGGGACAGCTTTACCCTGGATGTCTGCATACTTAGATGTGCCTCTTTTAATCATTAACCATGTGAGTTGCTAAATGTTGTACCTTCATTACATGTAACCGTATTGCTACACTTAGAGGCGCCTCTCTTCTCTTTTATACTCAGTTGTGATGTGATGCTACTTGTATATCAAGACATCGCTTGTGTATCAAGTCCAAATTTATTTAAAAATGTTGCTTGTCTTGCAAAACACTCTCAAACCAAGGTTTTACTGTACCTGTAGCTAAGCCTATAATAAGGCTTACCTGTAGGTACTGTAAATATCTCCTAAACTTGCACCATTTAGGAGATATCTACTATATACACTGCCGCCAACGTCATCAGCGCATGCGCACTGAAGAAATGGCCCGCTTGTGTCGTTTCTTCAGGGCCCTGTGCCATGACCATCGGGAGTGACGTCATCACGGCTCCGGCCAATCACAGTGCCGGAGCCCGCAAACTCGGAAGAAACACCAAGGAAGATGTCAGCCATTTCAGCGGTGTGCGTGCGCCACTGCAGGGGGTTCCTTCTAAGGTAAGTATTTCATAATGAGCTAGTATGCGATGCATACTAGCTCATTATGTCTTTGTCTTGCAGTTTTTTTTTTATAGGGTTTACAACCTCTTTAACCACTTAGAGACTGCCTACCGCATATATACTGTGGCAGGATGACTCTATTGCACAAAACAGCGTACCTGTACGTTGTTTCGTACACAAGATACTGTGGACACGTGTGCACGCACGCTGCACGGCGTAGGAGCCAATCCGTGAGTCCGGCAGACCCGATGTCCACCGGCCACCCGCGATCGTTCCACAGTGAGGCAGAACGGGGATCGGCCTATGTAAACAAGGCAGATCCCCATTCTGACAGGGAAGTACAGAGAGATCTTCTGTTCCTTGTAATCAGGAACAGCGATCCCTGTGTTCTTCCTGTCAGTACTTCCCCCACACATCAAAGGACATCAATTTTATTTGGGTACAGCATCGCACGACTGCGCAATTGTCAGTTAAAGTATCGCAGGCCTGTCATTAAGGGGGTAAAATCCTTCTGGGGCTGAAGTGGCTAAAGACCACATATGTAGTAATGTTCTCTCAGCGCCAGCACTGTACAAAGTTCTATCTGTGTTTGGCAGATTTTCAATGGAACTAAATACTGTAAATCAGACATATTAAAAGGATAAGTTCACTTTTTGACAAAAAATAATAAATGTGCATTTTTTTGCAGGTAAAAAAAATTTTTTTTTGTTGCAGGAGCCTGTAAAACATTGCACCAGTGATCAGCAGATCGCTGATGTCATGCTGTCAGTATATCTGCTTGCTCGTACGATGAAGCCCATACACTCTAATGCCATGTACACACGAGCGCACTTTTCAACGGACTAGGTCCGACGTAACGAATCCGCCGGACAATTCGATCGTGTGTGGGCTTCATCGGACCTTTACTGTCTAAAGATCAGACGGACTTTAGTTTTAAAACATGTTTCAAATTTTTCCGACAGACTCGAGTCGGGTCGGAAAATCTGTTCGTCTGTATGCTAGTCCGACAGACGAAAACCGACGCTAGGGCAGCTATTGGCTACGAACTTCCTTATTCTAGTCCGGTCGTACGCCATCACGTTCAAATCCGTTGGACTTTGGTGTGCTTGTGTGTGGCCAAGTCCATTCATTCGGAAAGTCCGTCGGAACACCGCCGAAAGTCAGTCGAAAAGTGCGGTCGCGTGTACAAGGCATTACAGAAGAATCAATAAACTACAACAGCACTGTGGTAGTGCATTGAGAACTACAAGCTGACAGACAAGTTTTTTTTTAAATTGTGACATCTAGCAGAGGGAGAAGATCCCCCGCTAGCTGTCAAGCAGGGGCCGGTCATTTCATAACATGTTACACTCTGAATATGGGTGTAACATGTTATGAAACATGAACTTATGCTTTAACCGCTTGCCGACCAGTGCACGATGATATACGTCGGCACAATGGCACAGCTGCACAAATGGGCGTACCTGTACGTCGCCTTAAGACGCGGCACTGCGGGTGGGCATGCCCACCGCGTACTTTGTGACCGTGCCCATGGGTCCCGGAGCCTCGATGTCAGCCGGTGTCCCACGATCATGTCGCGGAGCGGCAGAACGGGGGGGAGATGCCTATGTAAACAAGCCATTTCCCTGTTCTGCCTAGTAAAATGACAGAGATCTACTGCTCCCTGTCATCGGGAGCAGTGATCACTGTCATGTCAGTGGTAGCCCATCCCCCCCGACAGTTAAAATCACTCCCTAGGACACACTTAACCCCTTGATCGCCCCCTAGTGTTTAACCCCTTCCCTGCCAGTGTCATTTACACAGTAATCAGTGCATTTTTATATCACTGATCGCTATATAAAGGACAATGGTCCCAAAATAGTGTCAAAAGTGTCTGATGTATGTAATGTCGCAGTCACGATAAAATTGGCAGGTCACCGCCATTACTAATAAAAAAGAATAATAAAAATGACACAAATCGACCCCCCTATTTTGTAGACGCTATAAACCAATCAATATACGCTTATTGCAATTTTTTTTTTACCAAAAATATGTAGAAGAATACATATCGGCCTAAACTGAGAAAGAAATTAGTTTTTTTATAAATTTTTGGGGGATATTTATTATAGCAAAAAGTAAAAAAATATTGCTTTTTTTTTTTCAAAATTGACGCTTATAGAGCAAAAAATAAAATCGCAGAGGTGATCAAATACCACCAAAAGAAAGCTCTATTTGTGGGGAAAAAGGGGCGTCAATTTTGTTTGGGTGCAACGTAGCACGACCGCGCAATTGTCAGTTAAAGCGACACAGTGCTGAATCGCAAAAAGTGCTCTGGTCAGGAATGGGGGGTAAATTCTTCTGGGGCTGAAGTGGTTAAGCTGGTACATTTTTGTGAGCAACAATGAAGAATAGTGAATGATAATGCAGCAGTGAGTCTGTAAAAGAGCCTGGTTATTACTATCTAAATGGATTTCAATAAAGATTCCATGTCTAGTTTATTAGCTCTCAGCCGGTGATACACAAATCCTGGGGGGGACCGCTGATGGGGTTCAGGGAGCAATTCATCAAAACAGTTTAGCGCAGTCTTTCTCAATCTCCAATCCCTGAAATAACTTTCAGGTCTCAGGGAACCTCTGCCAATAATCTGTCCATCTACAGCTCACAAGACATTGTAAGCTGAGATATAAGGATAAATAAAAGAATACTTGGGTGTATTTGAAACGCAGGGCTGCTCTATATAACTAAATTATTTTCAGTAAAAATTTTATTAAACAAATAATCACCCCTTCCCACCGACATTATGCATATATGCAGCCTCTCCGGTCTGGGATTTTTTCCATTAGGCCGCATATTTGCGTATCTCTCTCCGTGCTGGAAGCATGTCACACAGCGAGCTCCCAGCTCAAAGACCGGGGTCTCACTCGGAGCCCTGGGTCCCTTACTAACGATCGGGACCCCGGAACTCCCAGTTCTGGGTCACCTGATCGCTGATCGTCCTGACTTTGAAGGGGGATATCGTTGTTATGGCAGGAGCTAGCTGCCATAACCCCGGTATCCTTTTGTTTGTTTGTTTATTGGTGGCAAGAGAGGGCCCCCCCCCTCCCGCCACGCTCCGGAGCCCTTCGCCACTTACCACAGCCTTCGGCAGCGGCAGAGGCGATTGGATGCTTTCACTAGCTGGGCATGAAGAAGAGTGAGGGGAAGGTGGCCCACCGCCCGTCTCCATATCATTGCAGGGCAGAAGCGACGTCAAATCGTCACTTCCGCCCATAGCTCTTATTTAGCTTTTATTATTTTATTTTTATCAAATGACAATTTTTTTTTTTTTTTGAATTTTAGTGTAAATATGAGATCTGAGGTTTTTTTGACCCCAGATCTAGTATTTAAGAGGTCCTGTCATGCTTTTTTCTATTACAAGGGATTTTTACATTCCTTGTAATAGGAATAAAAGTGACACAATTTCTTTTTTTTAAAGAACAGTGAAAAACATGCAAGGTATCGCCGCGATTGGTAGAGCGAGAGCAATAATTCTAGCCCTAGGCCTCCTCTGTAACTCAAAACATGCAACCTGTAGAATGTTTTAAACGTCGCCTATGGAGATTTTAAAGTGTAAAAGTGTGTCGCCATTCCACGAGCGGATGCAATTTTGAAGCGTGAAATGTTGGGTATCAATTTACTCGGCGTAACACTATCTTTCACAATATAAAAAAAAAATTGAGCTAACTTTACTGTTGTCTTATTATAGAGGGGAAACACTATGGACACTATTTCTGGTGACCTGGGGGTCCCCAAAGGCCATTTCCTCTCACTACCTGTTTGGTTATGGGATAGGAAGTGAAGGGAAATGTCTGAAATGGGACACAAATGGCAAAAAAAATAAAAAAAAAATCTGACAGAGGTTATAACCCTACCTTGCTCTATGCAAAATAAAAAGAATAAAATGGTATGCCTATAGTTCTACTTTCAGCCCTGCTAAGCCACGGTTTCTCAACCAGGGTTCCTCCAGAGGTTGCTTGGGGTTCCTTGAGGAATGAGCAATTTCTGCCTCTCAGATAAGTTCCCACTGACACCACTTATCTTTTTAGCTGTCTATAAGGGGGTAATTCTTCCCAGGGTGGATATAAATCAATGCTTTTTAAAAGAAAATCAAACAAATCTAACTTTTTTATTTAAATGAGATTTTTTTTCATTTAAATCAAATTTATTAAAAAAAATGCTTCTGGAGTAAAAATCCATCTAAAGATAGTTTTCTATTAATTTAATAATTTAGTTTATTCAGCATGAAATGGAGCTTAGTTATGTAGCATGAGGCTGTATATTCTGCAATATTTACATTTTTGGTAAACTCATTCAATGAATCCAATCTGAGATATCATGCACTGGATTGATGCATTTACACAATTTCACAGTAATCATGAGATAAAACAAAGTTCAGGAAGATTCCTTTATCCCATTGTTTTGCAAATCTATGTACACTACAAACTGTATGATTGTTTGAAGAGAAATTAATATGTACCAGGCGCTAAGGCCCCTTTTACATGTGCGGACCGTTCAGATCTGCCTGTCAGTTTTTTCAGGCGGATCTGAACGGTTGCTCCATACAGCTCTATGGAGCGTCGGATGTCAGCGGTGACATGTCCGCTGACATCCGATCTGCCCCTATCCGCAAAATCCAGACAGATGGATGTCCTATTTTCCATCTGCCTGGTGGATCTGATCAGATGAAAACGGACAGGCGGTCCGTCATCATCCGATCCCCCCATAGGGGAGAGCGGTCTCTCTGACAGGTCTGTCCCTGCACAGAGTGCAGAGACGGACTTGTCATCCGCTGGCTCAGCGGGGATCATTGGAGCCATTCCCGCTGAGCAAGCGGAGTAGTAAAAACGGACAGCCCCGTGTGAAAGGGGCCCAAGGCCCCTTTCACACTGGGGCGTTTTTCAGGCGCTACAGCGCGAAAAATAGCGCCTGTACAGCGCCTGAAAAAAATCTGGCCCCATTCACTCCAGTGTGAAAGCTGGCTGGCTTTCACACTGGAGCGGTGCGCTAGCAGGACGGTCAAAAAAGTCCTGCTAGCAGCATCTTTGGAGCGGTGAAGGAGCGGTGTACCCATACCTATACCGCTCCTACCCATTGAAATCAATGGGACACCGCAGTAATACCGCTGCTGCTGCGCTTTGCGGTGGGTTTTAACCCTTTTTCGGCCGCTAGCGGGGGTTGAAACTGCACTGCTAGCGGCCGAATACCGCGGCAAAAACTACGGTAAAGCAGCGCTAAATATAGCGCTGCTTTACCGCCGACGCCGCTCCCGCCCCAGTGTGAAAGGGGCCTTAGTGTGAGGAGGAAGTGCAAGCAGTAAAAATGTAAGTGAAACCTAAGCAGCTTATAGACCTTGTGATCTTTCTGCACATGAAGTGCTTTATTCCTCCTGCTGTTGGGATCCCTCTGCAAACATTCAGGATAATTCTATATATGTATACATACTCCATAGCTCCCAACTGTCCCTGATTTCGAGGGACCGTCTCTGATTTGGAGCAATGTCCCTCTGTCCCCCTCATTTTGGTCTGATCCATATAGTTTTATATAAAATGCACTTTTTATCTTTCAAAAAGTTTTTCCCAGTGCTAAACCTTTCATTCAATTTCTAAATTGCTGCATTTGTACATTTTAAAAGCCGATATAAAGTAATAGTAGTGGTAAAAAAAAGTCCTTGTGGATTTAATGAACCTTTTTTTGGTTAATTCTCCTTTTAAGGGGGTGTGGCAGGGGGCGTGTCCTATGCCTAGATATGTTTGTTAGTAGGTGTCCCTAATTCCCATCTAAAAATGTTGGGAGGTATGCATACTCATCTTTGTTCTTTTTTTATAATTACATCTTGTCCTTTAAGTTTGCATTGGGCTCTCTTATAACGTCATATGTAAAATTACATTTTTCCAGATAATTTATTTCCGATTTGATGTCTATTGTGTTTGTGACTGTATTCTGTGGGGGTTATTCATTGGTACCACTATTATTTATACTTTTGCGCTTATTATGTGTTTATTATGTGTTTATACCCTTCTTTTGGGTTGATAGAACTCATTTTGGTTTGCTTTTTGTTCCTTCCTCCCCTCTTTTTCAGTTGCATCTTCAGTTGCATCTTTCAGTTGCAACTTTTTCAGTTGCAATTTAGGCATCAATTAAGGTCTGATTTTGTGGGAGGTTTGCTTTTAGGATAAATCGACCTCTGATAGGTCATTTACTTATCATCCACTCTCCACTTTAATTATTTAGCTATGACTAAGCACCAACCCATGGTGTGAAACATGTTAGCTGGGTTTCCCTGTTTTCTCTGTATATGAAGTGACCGTGTTGGATTTTAAACTTTTTCAATAAAGATGTCTTCAGCGGAGTGCAGCCATCCAGGATTTTCTTCTTTCTTGCTTTATTCCTCCCTTGAGGAGCAAAATGGCAGAAGGCTGTCATATTTTAATGAAGTTTCTCTCCTGATGGATAAAGCAGGTATGCGTGCAAAATGCAAGCAATGTAACAAAGAGATGCAAGGCCTGGAATGAAACAACATTACAAGAAGACGTGCTGTGATGAAAGGACAGTGTTTAAAGTTTTTTTTGTGAACCCAGCTGATATATTCAGTTAAACCGGTTCCCGACCGCCGCCTGTATATGTATGTCGACAGAATGGCATGGCTGCACAAATGGGCGTACCTGTATGTCCCTTTGAATTTGCCGTTGTGACATCGCGTCGCACACCTGCCGCGAGCTCCGTGAATCGGGTCACGGGTCCCGCAGACTCAATGTCCGTGGGGATACGCGCAATCGTCTCACGGAGAGGATGAACGGGGAGATGCTAATGTAAACAAGCATTTCCCCATTCTGCCTACTGACACTGTCACTGATTACAGCTCCCTGTAATCGGGAGCAGTGATCAGTGATGTGTCACACGTAGCCCCTCCCCCTCACAGTTAGAATCACTCCCTAGGACACACTTAACCCCTACAGCGCCACCTAGTGTTAATCTCTTCACTGCCAGTCACATTTACACAGCAATCAATGCATTTTTAATCGCACTGATCGCTGTATAAATGTGAATGGTCCCAAAAATGTGTCAAAATTGTCCGCCATAATGTCGTAGTCATGAAAGAAATCGCTGATCACTGCCATTACTAGTAAAAAAAAAAATTATAAATAAAAATGCCATAAAATTATCCCCTATTTTGTAGACGCTATAACTTTTGCACAAACACATCAATAAACGCTTATTGCAATTTTTTTTTTTTTTTACCAAAAATATGTAGAAGAATCCATATCGGTCTAAACTGAGGGAAAAAAAGTGTTTTATATATATTTTTGGGGTATATTTATTACTGTATAGCAAAAAGTAAAAAATGTGTTTTTTTCAAAATTTCGCAATTTTTTTGTTTATAGCCCAAAAAATAAAAACCGCAGAGGCGATCAAATAACACCAAAAGAAAGCTCCATTTGTGGGAAAAAAGGACGTTAGTTTTATTTGGGAGCCACGTCGCACGACCATGCAATTGTCAGTTAAAGCGTCGCAGTGCCGAATCGCAAAAAGTGCTCTGGTCTTTGGCCAGCCTGAAGTGGTTAAGTTCTTTTGTTTGTTTGTTTTTTTTTTCAAAGATATTTTGTTTATGCACTTCAGTTACCGTACTAAACATTAAAGTTCAAGCAAATACAAGAATATGTATTATAATATTATTATTTTAATTAAATAAAATAATTTGAGTAGTTCTCCAACTATGTGCGATTAAGCTATTAGGCTGGTTTTACACTGGGGCGGTGGGGGGGGGTGGCGGCGGTAAAGCAGCGCTATATTTAATCGCTGCTTTACTGTCGTTTTAGCCACGGTATTCGGCCGCTAGCAGGGTGGTTTTAACCCCCGCTAGCGGTGGAAAAAGGGTTAAAACCCCCCGCAAAGTGCCGCTGCAGCGGCAGTGTGAAAGCCCTCCGGCTTTCATACTGGAGTGAAAGGACCCACTTTTTTCAGGCGCTATACAGGAGCTATTTTTAGCGCTGTAGCTCCTGAAAAATGCTTCAATGTGAAAGCACCCTTAACCTAAAATCGGTTTTTATAGCCCTGTTTTACTAACCTGACAGCTTATTATTCTAAATGCTTAATTTTATTTGCAAATATTAAAGATTCTAACAGCCAGCAAGAATAAGTCCTTACATTTAAAGAGCACCTGTCATTTCAGATCCATCATGGCAGCGCCTGTTAGCGGCCATCCACTCACTTGCTGTTGCCACGTCCCTCACCGTGTTGTGTCACTGCCAGATGACCAGCTATCCCATTAAAGTGAATGGGACTGTCGGTGAGTCAACAGCGGGTCAGAGGAGGAGCCGCTGCGGGGCAGAGATGACAGCTGCTCTTTAAAAATTATGATTGAAATCATAATCATGATTGAAAGCCTTTTTACTAGTGATTTAAATCGACTTTATTAAACCACTTCAGGAAGGATTTGCCCCTTAATGACCAGGCCATTTTTTGCGATACGGCACTGCTTCGCTTTACCTGACAATTGCGCGGTCGTGCGACGATGTACCAAACAAAATTTACGTCTTTTTTTCCCACAAATAGAGCTTTTGGTGGTATTTGAACACCTCTGCAGTTTTTATTTTTTGCTATAGTAAATATCCAAAAAATAAAATAAAAACTGTTTTCATCAGTTTAGGCCAATATGTATTCTTCTACATATTTTTGGTAAAAAAAAAAATCACAATATGCGTATATTGATTTATTTGCGCAAAAGTTATAACATCTACAAAATAGCAGATATATTTATGGCCTTTTTATTATTATTATTTATTTTTTTTACTACTAATGGTGGTGATCAGCGATTTTTAGCGGGACTGCGACATTGCGGTGGACAGATCGGACACTTTTGATGCTTTTTTGGGACCGTTGACATTTATACAGCGGTCAGAGCTAAAAATAGCCACTGATTACTGTATAAATGTCACTGGCAGGGAAAGGGTTAACACTAGGGCGCGATCAAGAGATTAAGTGTGTCATAGGGAGGTGTTTCTAACTGTGGGGGGATGGGACTGACAGGGAGTAGACATGGATTGCTGTTTCTGATTACTAAGAACAGCAGATCTGTCTCTTCTCCCCTGACAGAACGGGGATCTGTCTGTTTACATAGAGCATGTGGTTTAGGAAGAGCCCTGATCCGAGACCGAACTCAGAGCCAGAGAGGGCAGCGGGTGAAAGACTCCTGGCAAGTCCCCCAAGTGATGAGTGTTGGTTAATACCGACACAAGCAGAAAGGTATCTCATCTTGGCTGGGATTCGAGGAACGCCCCATATACAAGCCCAAAACAACAGCGGGAGATCCGAATACCCAGGTTGGGTGACAAGCTAACCTAGCTTGTATAGCTGGTAAGCCTTTACTCTGTGTGGTGGTG